>OVAP01000242.1:7021-41398 GCA_900406295.1 Aurinia saxatilis | reverse complement strand
TCAAGCTTTATACAGACTAGGAACCAATAGCTCGTATAAAAAACACAGCATAGAAAATGCATTTCCTTGCTTTTACTCTATTATCCTCTGTCCACCGAGATCGTTCATGTACCCTTTTCAAGTAAAGATTTTTCTAGCAATAACTCATCATTCCTTCAACTCCAGAATCTAGATTATATTGCTTAGGAAAGCCTAACAGTTCAGCAGAAANTTATATTGCTTAGGAAAGCCTAACAGTTCAGCAGAAATCCACTGGTGGAATTTGTTAAGCAAGACTCCATCCAACCATTATTTTGTACTTATGTATGTATGTGCGCATTAAGATGGGGCTTTATACTGTTACATATAGCCAATGCATGATTGCCTATCCCAAAGAAACTTCATATGATGCTAACTTGCTAAGTAAAAGTGAAAATACCCCCATCAATGTANATCCACTGGTGGAATTTGTTAAGCAAGACTCCATCCAACCATTATTTTGTACCTATGTATGTATGTGTGCATTAAGATGGGGCTTTATACTGTTACATATAGCCAATGCATGATTGACTATCCCAAAGAAACTTCATATGATGCTAACTTGCTAAGTAAAAGTGAAAATACCCCCATCAATGTAATAGCCTCTGTTCGAGCCTCCTCCGTTTGTGGTACGTGCATGTTCATCTCATCACCATCAAAATCAGCATTATATGGGTTACAAACTGATTCGTTGAACCTCAACGTTTTCCAAGGCATTATTATTGCCTGCGGGACAATAAATGTAAATTTAGGATTACTCTGAGGGCAAGAGAAAATTATGACTAAGCTTTCTAAAGCAGTACTGACCCTGTGACACATGATAGACATTCGATGCAGACTCGGCTGCCTGTTAAAAAGAACAGCATCACCTCGTTCCAAATGACGGTCAACTATGCAGCCAATGGTCAATTCATCAGCAATACGCTTGCGATAGTCACCGACCAAAGTCCTGAAGCGAAATGTGTTAATGTCCTCATATGATCGACATATAACCAAACACATGTGAATGACCCTATAAGGACTATGCAGTCCTTCAGGTGGTATCAGGTATCTACTTCAGGTAAGCGATTATGTTACCTATTTTCTTGAAACTAATCTAAGTGGTTTTGACTTTTTTGAAAGCGGAAAAGTTGCATTGCACCCTCTCTTTTTCATTTCTACCAATGTAATTTAACTGTTTGTGTATGTCTATACTGCAAACCAAACCTATATACGAGTCAAGATAAATTTACAATCTGATATAGTTTTCCTGAAACTGAAGATCATTTTGAAAGTGAAAACTAGCTATCTGGATATATAAAATCATCAGATAAGCTTCCTTCTCTTTAAAAAAGACATTACCGAAGAAGTAATGAAACTAGCACACAACAGTACCTTGAAGAACCATCTGGATATCTGACATTTCTGGCACCAGGGTATTTGTTAGGCCCATTACGGACGCATTGCCTCAACTTCTCAATATTATGACGGGAAACGCATTCAGGAAAAGTTAATATACAAGCCATACGGATGGGAACTCCGACCTGAAAAGTTTAGTTACCTTTGTGATAAGTTACATCATATATATAAATCACACCCAAAAAAAAAAAACAATCAAAGACCTTTTATGATAAGTTAGTTACCTCTGTAATTTTCAGATTGGGATCAGGTGAAATAACAGTTCTACCAGTGTACTCGACACGCTTCCCTGACAAGTTTGCACGAAAACGCCCTTGTTTTCCTTTGAGACGCTGAAGAATGCCACTAAGTGGCTTTGTGTTTGGCTGGTTCTGAACACCACGGACTTCACTGTTAATGTATTGTGCAGACTCTCCTTGAAGTGAATCCCACATTGCCTAAAGAAATCCTCAACAAATAAGATACTAGAAGAATAACAGAACCAGAAATGGTAAAAGATAGAGAATCTAGTTTAAAATGTAAACCAATAAATCAATTCGAGGTAAAATTAGACAAAACCACGGACAGACACTATTGTACAGAATNTTGTTTTCCTTTGAGACGCTGAAGAATGCCACTAAGTGGCTTTGTGTTTGGCTGGTTCTGAACACCACGGACTTCACTGTTAATGTATTGTGCAGACTCTCCTTGAAGTGAATCCCACATTGCCTAAAGAAATCCTCAACAAATAAGATACTAGAAGAATAACAGAACCAGAAATGGTAAAAGATAGAGAATCTAGTTTAAAACGTAAACCAATAAATCAATTCGAGGTAAAATTAGACAAAACCACGGACAGACACTATTGTACAGAATGCAAGATACACAAATATAACAAGGGATGAAATGATGCAATGTACCATGGTTTTCGGAGATGTGGTAGGTTGAGTGAAATTTCTACGGAGAGAAGAGTTGTCTTGAATGATTTTCTTAAATCGTTCTGTTATGTCGTTTTCATTGCTTCAGCAAGAGAACACATTATTTCAAGAAAAATCCACTGCAAAAATTATAATTACCATGAAAGATAAACAAAGCGATAGCTAACCTCTGTGTACCACCAATCATAACAGATGGTCGGATGGATAAAGGTGGCACAAGCATGCACGTTATGATAAAATTCTCAGGTCTACGGGCAATATAAAGAAGTTCACAATCCTGTTACAGACATAAAAAAGCAATAAGAATCAGCGTGACTGAATTATTAATAAATAAGAGATACTAATGAATATGTTCTGAGAGCCAAAAAAACAACGTCCAATCGCAATGAATTGTGTAGAAAAAGATGTGAACCATAGGTANTGCACGTTATGATAAAATTCTCAGGTCTACGGGCAATATAAAGAAGTTCACAGTCCTGTTACAGACAAAAAAAAGCAATAAGAATCAGCGTGACTGAATTATTTATAAATAAGAGATACTAATGAATATGTTCTGAGAGCCAAAAAAACGTCTAATCGCAGGGAATTGTGTAGAAAAAGATGTGAACCATAGGTGCAAACTCAAATATACCTTGTCACTCATTGCTTTAAGAAGTCCATACACCATGTTAGCATCAAGAACATAGGTAAGACTATTTATTGCTCCGGTAGAATCTTTTGTGTGGGATATTGCAGATTTAAATTCATCAACCTCTCCAGCAATTTTAGATCGGTCATGAGCGATGCCTATACCAATCTGCATAGACTGCATTGCAGCCTTTTTTACCATGCCTGAAATGATCAATAAATTAACCCAGTATATCAACTTGAATTGATTAGGAGGAAGCAGGTTCAGGAACATATAATAAATTAGGATATACCATAATTCAGATTACCAATGACAGAGGTTACATGATTTTAGCATTGGATATTAGAATTTTAGAAAATCCTGAATTTTCTGTTTGGGCTACTTAAGAGACTTATATGAATGTTCCACAAACTATGAATAATGAGAAGTCAAAACCAAGGTTATAAACCAATTAACTTCTGCATAATCTAATCTACAAATGGTAGCAAAAAAAGAGTTAGAAATCACACCATTCAGGTAACCACATTTTCTGCAGGTTATACTCTTCTGGCTTGCCATTGTACTGCACTTCTTGACAACCGCTTTCGCCAGTTCAGTCTTCTTCAATGGCTCCGTTTTTGGATTCCGCATCCTCTTCAAATGATCTTCATACATCTTCTCGTCAAGAAGCATGTTGGAACAACGCTGTGGAAAAAATATTATTTGTGAACATAGTATAGAACAGAAACTAGAGACATAATCTGGTTAGTCCTGCTACCTTGCAAATACACTTCAAAATGTCAAGGATATAACCGAAGAATCCAATGTTGTAAAGTGGGAGGTGAGGCTTGAAATATCCAAAGTGCCCAGGACAATTTTGGAAGTTGGCACCACAGACTTCGCATGTAGACTTTTTGTTTGGAGGACCCTGTGCAATAAAATCAAACAAACCATTTAGAAGTAGTCCTTCTTGAGAAGAAAAAGATACTTTGAATTAGAAAATGTTAAGGAAATCGGATACCATTCGAGGATCCAACAAGCCACCTTCGATAGGTTTCAAATTGGTATCGTAGTACCTATCCTTCCAGACCTGAACTTCAGAAGCGTTCATAACCTCAACATCAGAAAGCACCGAGAATTGTATGCTTTTTCTGCACGTATATATATATATATAATTTACTAATGTCAGAACCCCACCAGGAAAAACAACAAAACTGACAAACCAACAAGTGTTGCTCCACGAATCAAATCTTAAACCAGAAATCACATCAGACATTCATGGAAGAAGACAAGTATATTCACTGTATCAAAGTCATCATAAGCTAAATCTACACACAGTAAGTGTCATGAGCTTGCAACGAATCAACATCTTCAATTTCTAACAAAAGGGTATGATTCATCTGCTGAAAGGATCCACTTTGGGAAAATTATATGAAAATCAAAGAGATATTNGACAAACCAACAAGTGTTGCTCCACGAATCAAATCTTAAACCAGAAATCACATCACACATTCATGGAAGAAGACAAGTATATTCACTGTATCAAAGTAAGATCATCATAAGCTAAATCTACACACAGTAAGTGTCATGAGCTTGCAACGAATCAACATCTTCAATTTCTAACAAAAGGGTATGAGTCATCTGCTGAAAGGATCCAACTTTGGGAAAATTATATGAAAATCAAAGAGATATCNGGTATGATTCATCTGCTGAAAGGATCCACTTTGGGAAAATTATATGAAAATCAAAGAGATATTAGATGAGCAAAAGACCATACATTTTAAGAGCACCGACATCTTCGATGTAGGGCTTCTTAGTGAATTCAATTTCCATGTTCCCCTCCATCTCTCACCAATCAAAGCTGCGAACTGAAAACCCAAAAGACCAAATTCGAATCGGATTTAGAGAAGAAGAAGAAGAGGCCGGAAAAAAAAAAAAAAACTGGAGACGAATCGAAGAATCAACTTACGNCCAAAAGACCAAATTCGAATCGGATTTAGAGAAGAAGAAGAAGAGGCCGGAATAAAAAAAAAAACTGGAGACGAATCGAAGAATCAACTTACTGTGAAGGGGTTTTAGGGTTTAAGGAGAAGAAGCCGGAGCTTAGTAGTAACAGGCGGGAGTTACAGAACGGCTGGGAAAAGGAAGAAAAGTGGAGATTCGAAGGTGAGGGGGAAAAAAAAAAGAGCAGCTTGGTGGGTGATCGAACTTGAGACCTTCGACTGCTGGAACTAGGGCTCTTTACCACGGAGGTACTTATCCTAAGTAACTTTTAGGTCACATATATAATATATAACTAGCACATCTTGAGTTTTTATTTTCCACAAAAGGAACTTATAAATCTTTCTTTCTATTTTATAAAGTTTTAGATATTTCTTCTTGTTTCATTCTATTTAATTTATTATAGAAATTCTTTTGTTTAATATTTGGGTAAGTGACTATGCGTGATTGAGTTAAAAGACGGATAATTTAGCACGAGGAACACGACTATTAACCCTCTTTGAGAGAATGATAAATATACCCAACTTTACATATTCACTAATCACATATAACATTTTTTTTAATCACATATATCCACCCCTTTTTATTTTAATACCACTATTTTTCATTATAAATGATATATTTGTTAAGATTTTAGGATTTAGGGTTTAGTAAAATTATAGAGTTTATGATTTAATTAAAGTTTAAGATTTATGGTTAAACCCTTATAAACTTAGGGTTTAATTTTTAATAACTATTAGGATTTAATTGTTAGGATTTATGGTTTATATTTTAGGAGGTTAGGGTTTATTAGGGGTGGAAAGACTTTTTAGGGTTTAGAGTTTTTAAACCCTAGATCATAAACCTTAAAACCCCATAAATAGTTAATATTTAAATAGAGATATTTTAGACTTCTTACAAAAAAAAAAATTAAAAAGAAGAAATATAGATATATGTGATTAATAAGATAAAAAATGGGTATATGCGGTTAAGCCCCTAACTCTTTTATAATTTTTATAAATTTGATTTCCCTTGATTTGATTAAATGAACCATTGTAATTTTCTTATGAAATGTTAAGAAATTCTAATATGGTGTGACCATTTTCAGTTTGAAATATGTTGAAAGAAATTCTATATTAAATATATTTTAAGTAAAATATGTATAATCTTTTATAAATTAATTTTTTAACTAAAGTATTTATATCAAAGTGTGTAGTTTTCCCAAAATGAAATAAAACTCCACTTAAAAAGTAAAATAAATCTAGGATTGGTACTGAAAAAAAAAAAAAACAAACTAGAAAATGAGAAAAGAAAAGAAAAAGACAACTCGTAGAAAACAAAGGAGACTTTGGTATTTTCACACATCCTTGTATATTTTCGAAGGCATTAAATTTTGTTAATATGTGTGTTAGGCGGCAGGAGCAAAAATTGCCCTAATTCTCTCTTCTCCGGAGGCGCGACGATCTTCGAGCAAATTTTTTTTTTCCGATGAAGACAGTCACCGGAAAAGTCATCAATTCGGAACCAATTTCCCTCTTCAAGGCGACTAAGCTTCTCTCTGGATTCGTTTCCTCCGATAACTGCGCCTCCCAAGCCGTTACCGCCTACCTTCAACGCGCCTCCGGTGATTTCATAGAGCTAAAGAACCTCCACAAGGAGATTAGGTCGTCTTCTTCAAAGGAGACGAAGCCTAGCTCCGTGGTGAGACATGAGCAGGAGTCGAGGGTCGAATTCGAAGAAATTGGTCAAGAGAAGGAGACTATGAATGAAGATGAGATAAAGGAGAAGAAGAAGAAGAAAAAGAAGAGTAAGAAGAACAAAGAAGAAGATGATGAGCAAAGGGAGGAAGAGAGAAAGGAGAAAAAGAAGAAGAGGAAGAGTGATGGAGAGATTGGTTCTGAGGAGAAGAAGAGCAAGAAAAAGAGGAAATCTAAGGAGCTTGATGATTGAAGTTTGGTTCATTTTGGGGGGTTTTAGCTACACATTTTTGTAGTGGAATTTAAGAAAATGTTTGAAATTTTGGGTAAGAGTAGTGAAAAATGGCACTTGGTGAGAAAGATTTGATTTTGGGAACTCTCTGTTATAGTTTATGATGTTATCTGCAATGAAGTTGGTGTTGTTTTGGTAGTGTTATATTCCCCTGTTTTTTCTTCATCACTATACTTGGAAGAGGCTTATGAATGCTAAGTTGCAAGTAATGTTTTAGACTAGAACTGCTCTATGTAAACTCAAATTTGTTTAGGCTCTGGTGCTTTCTCTATCAAGGATGAAAGAATTTGGCATCCTCCTCAACTAAATTTGTGCAAGTAATGATTATCCTCATTGGCCAGGTATGTAAATCTTGCATGCTTATTTATGTTCAGTGCTCTACTACCTTGGTCTATCTCATGAATCGATCGAACATTTCACTTTGTAGACATTATTCCATCTGAAGTTACACCAAAGAAATAAAAAGTAGTGTCAAATCTGAGGAAAAGAAAAAACATTGATCAGGACAATATAGGACCTTTAATTAGGATATCAACATTTCTGTAAGGATGTTGGTGGAGGAGAAGTCTCTTTCAGACGTATCTTCAGCCAACAAAACCTTGCGTTTTTGCATGAGTTACAACTTAACCCTCCGAACATATTTATAAATTGTTTATAATCCAGTTTCGTACTTATTGATGAGGAGGCTATATACTTTCAGCTTAGTGTCTTGTAATCCCGGATCAGGCTGAGAAACTCTGTCCAAACCGTACTTTCCATGAACTTTTGAAAGAGCGACGTTGTTAACTGATGTGCAATCGGCTTTTATCAGGTGATTTACTGAAACTTGTGTCTGTTTTTTCTTGCAGATTTTAATCCTTAGTGAGTATATAGGGAAGAAAGGGATAGTTTTTTGTTTGAATCATGAGCCGTAAATAGTTCTTTTTAGTTTTTAAAAAGCAAAGGAAGTGCTAGAAGCTCTCTGATTTTGGTTACACTTGATATTGATAAGTTTATTCGACCATGAACAGCTAATAAAGGCCTCCCAAGATGACACTAGATCCAAATTTTACTTGGTTTTTTGTATTTAGTCCATATACAGCAGATGTGTTATGGTTCTTGAAAGTTTCATTTAGACTTTGAACTGTTCCGAAGATCTTTTAAATACTATTTAGACTAAGAAAGTTGGAAAACCGTTTGGGATTTATTCGAAATATTAAGGTTTGGTTTGGTTTGGTACTAGGGTTTTAACAGTGGTCATCTAAACCAGTTTTCCTTCAAATGTCAGATCAATAACAATGAGAGGCTAAGGTAGGTATCATGGAAATTAATTTGAGTTCAGAATTTAATTTAATATTAGTGTATTACATAAATCTTGAGTTACAGAAACAGGAATGCGCAAGCACAACAGTAAATCCTAGTACAGCTCTGTATAATTGAACAGAAATTGACTTCATGTCAAATTATTAAACAAGAATTGACCTCATGTCAAACTGATAATTGGCCTGGGGGAAAAAACGAAAAAAATGCTCGAAACTTGGAAGGAAGAAGAAACAAGAGACAAGAAAAATAATAAAAGACTTGAATCATGAAGCAAGAATTTTCAGCATTGTGGCAAGTCTGCAGGAGGAGGAAGAACTTTCTGATCAGGCTTATCTCCATCAAGAACAAGCCAAGCCATCCTCAAACCCCAACTGGTATGTACTTCCAAGTGACAGTGCATGAACCACACTCCTGTTGAACATTTTGTATATTTGGTTTGTGTTTTCATATAAGATTAGACTCATGTAAAGCTGTATTTGTTTTTCTTACCTGGGTTATCTGCAAGGAAGCGAATAGCAGCCCATCCACCTGATGGAACTCCGATTGTGTTCCTCTCTATTGGGTCAACAAGATTGAAGTTCTTAGGATCCTTGTTCGGGTCGAAATTCCCAAATCCTTGGCCAACGACGAAGAAGTTGAACCCATGAAGGTGAAGAGGATGGCTTTCTGCGCCAAGAATGCTAGTGTCTTGCATCACCAGCTCAACACTGGTGTTATACCGTAAAACCATCAGGTTTGTCCCGGAACTAACCATAGTGTTGTTAGGTGGAGTGCCTGTGTAATTAAACGGGACAATGGGATTCCATGGAAAGTTTGGAGAATACACCCCATTAGACTTCCCAGAATAGTGAGACTGAAGGAGAGCTTTTGTTGGCATGGTGAAGGAGATGTTGCTGATGGAGGCAGCAAACATTGTGGTGTTAGTAGGACCCTGGCACGTCTGGTTATTCTTATGATTACATGGGTTTGTTCCCAATCCTAATGTGAAGAAGAACTTCCTATCAACCTTAAGAGGCACGTTTGCTGGGTATTGTTTGCTGTTCAAACTACGAAGTTTATTGCTGAACTTGGTAGCAAAATTTGTATCGTTTAGAGCGGGGAGTACTGGTTTGAAGAGTTGAAGATTTTTGACAGAGGTCCTTAAGTGAGCACCTTTGGTCTGTTTAGGTTGTTCATATTCTAGGATTCCAGCAACTGTAGTGTTATCGAAAGTTCCTTGACCTGTGGCGTATGGTCTAGCGCTCATATAGAAGGAGGCACTTGGATAACTAGGTTTGGTCTTCAGCAGGACGTTTGTGGTCTGACCAGGAGCAATTAAGATGGTATCCGTCTCAAATGGCTTAACATAGATGGCATCAGCTTCAACAACCGTAACTGTGTGATTGGCAATGCTGAAAAAGAGCTCGTCATTAAGTGCAGCATTGATTAGCCTGAGAAGGTATGTTTTTCCTGGCTTCACTCTCAGTCTGAATGTATCTGTTTTAACATCATTGGTTACCTAGATTAGTAGATCACATATTTTCAGGCCATAAGTAGATTTAGGAATCAACAATTACCTTTAGCCGAGCAGTTGTATAATGGACCAGGAAGCCCATTGATCGTGTAAGCATCAGAGACATTAGGACCACCTCCTGTTAGGGTTGCTTGGCGAATGATTGCCTCAGTGTCTGCATTGAACCACTCCCCTGAAATTTTCAACAATAAAAATGAGTTATTGTTTTTTTTTGCTCTCATCAGATTCTCAATCTGTTTCAAATTACCACCATCCTCACCAAAGATCATTGGAACTTCTTTGTGAGGTTTAGCAAACGGGTAAGGAACACCACGCTTGGGAAGAATGATAAGTGGACCATAGACTGTTGATCTTAGCCATGAAATGTGAGCATGGTAAAACAGAGTGCCTCTTTGGCCAGTAATGGTATAGTTGTAGACATAGCTTTGTCCTGTCTGAATAGGACACTGGGTTATATAAGCTGGTCCATCAGCCCAACCAGTTCGTAATTGCCGGATTCCGTGCCTGAGATTTTTACGATTAAAGCCAACTATTAGGTATCGATTATTACTCTTTAATGATGATACAAGTGTTAAAAGGTTATTACCAGTGGATAGAGATATTGTTTGGCACTTGGTTAATGACTTTAATCAGAAGCTGGTCACCTTCTCTAGCAATAAGCTTAGGCCCTGGAAACTGCCCGTTTACAGAAACAAGGCTCTTTGTGTGGCAAAGACGTGTCACATTGTGCATTTTGATCTGAGGAAAACAAAACTTTCAGTTATTATCTGCAACTCCTTTGGATACAATCACAACCGTTACACAGAATTAATAAATCTTCACATACTTCGAGTGTATAATGCCTTGTAATCCCAAATACAGGTTGAAGAAAAAGAAGAACACAAGAGAAAACAGCAAAGAGAAGCCGAAGCGCCATTTCTTATATGTCCTTGGGAAATTTAAGTGAGCTTCGACCGCCGAGCCGTTGATTAAGGCAGGTAAGGTTACTCTGCCTTTGTTATTTTGTTTGTGTTGTGTTTGCTATAGATTATGGATTCTGTTTCAACCTTTAGTGTATATATAGGAAGGAGAGTTAGGTGCTTGCTTGAGTAGGAAATATAGAAAGCAAGAAATTATTAGTGTAGTATATGTTAATTAAAGAACAAAAAGATAATTCGTAGAGAAGCTCGTGTAACTGGAGACGCTTGATATTGACTAGCTGCTAGAACATATGAACAGCTAATGAATGAGTGGTGTCAAAGATAAGTCAAACTCTTTGACCTCTCTCTAATCTCTCGAAAACTCTTGTTTCCTTTTCAAAATTATGGCGTAGATTCTAAACATGATGGTTCCTCTTCTTCTTCTGCTTCTTTGAATACATAAGACTTCAAATTTAGACATGTGAAAGCAAGTAACTTGGACAGTTAATATCGTTTGGTTCGGTCATTTGGCTAAGTTCTGTTTTGGACCCAACAAAAACAACTCTTGTAAACTTATTAAAGAGTAACTATTTTACTAAATACATTTCATCATTTCATAAGCAACTAAAAGTGAAAAGTACTTCATCTGTTTATCTATAATTATTATTTAATTTATTTTGCAGGTGGGATCTTTTTAAGGAGATGAATCGATGTGGAGTTAGTGAAAACATTCGTAAGATGAAATTGCTTGGGGGTTAAGCAAAGAAAGGGAGATTGTAGCTATCAGAGGTCAAATTTAGGGTTAGATATCAAAATCCATGAAGGGTATTGTCACAACATCTTTATATTTATTTATATAACATTGTCAATATCTTGGACTACAAAAACATTGAGGAGACACCTCAAATTAAGGTTCGCAATTTTATTTCCCAAGCAAGTGACCTAACTAAGTTCGTATCCTCAAAGGCATGCCACTTATACATTCTATACACAACTCTTTATTAAGACCGTGTATAATATTGGACCAAATATATGCAATTAGGTTGCCTCTTATTCCTCTTTCATAATTATAATTTTGGTGAAATTTTAAGGTTAGACTACAATCAATATATGATCTAGACAAAATTGCTAACAAGTAGTTATCAACTTACCCCCTAAATATGCATAGTCGGTAATTAAATATCTGGTTTTTCTGTATAACTATATCTTGAAGAAATAAAAAAAGACAGTAAAGAAAGGTAGAAATTGAATTACGGTTGAATGAAATTTCGCGGACACAATGATGAAACACGAGTTCACATCATTAGTACAAAACAATTTGTAGTTTTACAATTATGTCTTTAACGATATTTTAGTTGGTAATAACTCATAATCAGTAATCGTAAATATTAGTTATAGATATTTTAACTAAGACCTGTTTCTGTCCCTTGACACAAGAGCTTTATTTTTAATCAGGGTTATTTTAAATTATTTGGCCGGGGTAATTATCTCACTTATTATTCGAAAACGAAATTCTTGATATGATCTTAACGATTTCGACTACATAGTTATCCAATTGTATTAAACGAAAAACATTTTTTTGTCAGATATTAAAAAAAAACATATATGACCTTTTTAAGTATTCTGACATCATACTATTCAATTATCTCTAGTTTAGACACTATCTAAATTACTCAATACGTTCAAGCCATATAATTATAATTATCCATCTTAATTAAGTTGAAACCGAAACTGTTGAATAAGAAAAGAAATGTGGTGTATTTTTTTATCGACAATATTTATATATATAGTAATCTTGTATCGGATAAAAGAATCAATTCGGAGTATATCACTAATATAACTAATATTTGCAGGAAAAAACTTGGTAATTTATGCTAGGACCTCTGTTATGATATTGTAACTACGAATACATAAAATAACAGAAAAAGAGAGAAATAACTCTTCATACATGTGATGTTGTCCATATGAATTGAAAAAATTGGCTAAGTAATTGAAATAGACGCCATCTTAACTAATTCCTACAAATTTGTATGTATTTATATTATTATTTCAATTCTAAAATTATTAAGTAGTTAAATGCATTTATGGTCTCTTTTTATTGGACTTAAACTCAAACTTGGATATGCCCAAAATACATTAATTAGAATGACACTATACAAAAAAAAAGAATGACACCATACAAATCAATTAGTATTTAAAGTGTATAGATTTATATATACGCGTAAGATATACACATGATTGGTATGTGAAGCTTGTTTGATTAGATTGGAGGACGTGTTTGTACAGTTTTTTTTTTCTTATTTAAATTTATCACGTATATTGCGGTTGCACCAACTCTTGATTTGCGATTAAGGCTCCAACAATATATACATCAATACATGTAGTGGATAACTATACATGATACATATATAGTACGTATACTCTACGAAATACGAAGATATGTGTACATTAGTGTGGATAGTTACTAGCCACCATTTACGCGAATCATATAAAGATGGGAATGACTATAGTACTCTCTAGAACTATATGAGTCTCACGTAAAGATGTATATATGCATGTGTGTCCTTATGATAAGTTCATTAGTCTAAATAAAAGGGAGGCCTTAGCCACACGTTCATTGTTTCTAAATTTGTTCATATGTATGCCTATGCATGTAGAGTTTTGTCGTTATGATATACAAATTCTGTTTCTTTTTGGTATGTTTATTTAAATAATAATAACTACTTCTTAAAGATTAAACTACGTACGCAAATAGATCTTTCTTTGTTGTGCAAAATCTTTCTTTGTTTTGTTAAATTTTTCTTTGTTTTGTTAACTCTATACGAGTTTGTATAGCTTAATATCTGTACTTGTAAAATGATAGTAAAAAACACCACGCACATAATCATCATCAACATCGATCATCATATATTTTTCTCTATTTTCCATAAATGTTTAAAAAAACATAACAAATATTAGTAAGAAATTGCAATAAACATTACAAAATTATGCTGAATATCCTAAGTTTCCTTAATTTTCCTCCAAAATAGTTATCTTAAGAGTGAAAAGTAATGTTTTTTTTTGTGTGAACCGAGTGGNAATATCCTAAGTTTCCTTAATTTTCCTCCAAAATAGTTATCTTAAGAGTGAAAAGTAATGTTTTTTTTTTTGTGTGAACCGAGTGAATTATTATTGTATTCACCAATAATTAGGAGGCAGAAGCAACAAAAATCTGTCTGCACAATTGGCATTGTTAAGCCATATGTAATCAACTTTCTTTTTATGAATCTTTGAATAGAACTTATCAATGATGATTAATTAAGATGCTTTACCTTAAGTGCCAAAGATTAGCCAATCTTTAGTAACGTCAAAAAGAAGTAGCAGAGTATAAAGTGCACTCAAAGAAAATATTTCTTATACATTTTTCTTATTTAGAAAAATGTACTTAAGATAAATATACCCAATATTAATTTCAAATATGGGTTTTATTAGCATAATTTTACTCTTGCTCAGGGTGAAACGATTTTTTCTGTTTAAACAAAAAATTGGATTTTTCTTTATTTGTGTATGTCATCTTTGTGGACAGACTATACTAATTGAGTCATTTCTATGTCTTTTAGTGTTACTCAAATAATAATATTAAATGTAAGCATGAGCGGAAATACCCGAATTTTACAAAATAATTGTTTGTTTAATAAATATAACTATAAAATTTTGGAAAACTGTATAGAATCTATTATATAAGAAATGCAAATAATGTGAAAATCTCCATGATTTAGCCATGCGTACCAACTACATATTGCTTAACAAGTTGGACTCTCCCATACACTTCGTTCTCATATTACCAACTCTAGTCCACTTTCATTACTTTTTGTTTCTTATCCCCAGTATTTATTTTGTTTTGTGGATATTTACTGCGGTATATTAGTTTTTAAATTCAGTGTTATGGTTGAGGCGTGATTGTTTACGTTTGTGTATAGTTTCCACTAGCCTGGGTATTCGGGTATTCAGTTCAGCTCCGAATATTATGGTTATAAAGGTTTAGAATCCAATAAGTACTAAAAAAAAGTTAAATTGGTTCTGGTTCGGTTCCTATTAATTCTGGATCGGTTCGGTACAGAAGATTAAGAACCGTAAAATATCCAAAAATATACGGTAGGTTCCAGATATTTAGTATCTGAAATAGTAAATTTTTATCCAAAATGTTCAATAATATTCGAAAAAATCGGGTATATAGTACAAAAAATGTTCAATAATATCCGAGAAACAATAAAATGCCCAAAATAAGTGATAATCTCTTAACTTATTAACCAAAATAAACATAAAACGAGTTCAAAACATATGTTAATCCAAGCACCAATACATAAAACAAGTTCAATCAACCAAAGACACACTTAAATAAGTTTTTGATTCATAATTTTTCATCCTAGATAGTAGATAATTAGACATATTTGGTTATTTGGTTCCTCATTTTGTTTCTCGATTAATACCCAGAACCGAACCGATATCCATGAATCCTCACCTTAAAATCTAATGGGTATTTAGACGGAAACCAAAACCAAACTGAACCGGTTATTTCGTAATTAAGGATAAACTTGCATTTCCTAATCAAGGATAAACTAAACAAAACATCAAAATCAAATAAATTAGGTACAAATAATTAAAAGTACACTATTATTGTATACAATAGTATACACAATGAATTAGAAATTTCACACTGCAAAGAAGAAAACTCTTCATTTAAATGCCGTGATATATTCATTTATAAATATTACTTTATTTTAAAATCAATATGAAACAATTTAAAATTATTTCTTTTACGAAAAAAAGTCAAAAATATTCAGATAAAAAGGTTTGCATTCGTGCAAGTTTTCTCGATATCAAATTTTTTTTTTACCAATTAAAAATGAGAAACAACATGCACATTTAATATACTTAGCTGTAAATAATTGCAACAAAAAAATACTTGAGGTTTTCTTAATAAAAATGTTACTATACATTTTTACATGGTAATTACTTTACATTAATCACCAACTAATTACAAACCGCATATATGCTCTTTACTCCCATTCTGATTGAGCATAATCAAAATCTTTTTCTTTAATGTAATTCACAGTTATGGACTGGAAAAGAATAATTTTTGGTTAAAAGTTTTCCTTGTGGAAAGTAAAACGAGTGGATGACTCGAGACTAAACTCCTGACAAAGTTCTTTAAGTGGTCGAACCAGTGTCGGACTTCCACAGTAGAACACACCTGAGACCACACATGTTAAGAATCATTGCAAACGTAAACAACATACTTATAGTATTTTTAAAACTAATTATAAAACATTCACTGAAATTTGATGAGAATTGTTTAAAAGATAATTACCTATTCGACAAGCTTCGTGTTTGCTTGACAATTCAGAAAAAACCTTCCTCCAATTAGGTCTTGCGAAATGTGTTCGTATCTGATTTGTATTTTTTTAAAATTATTCAAACAAAGAATTAACATAACACTTAATCCCTTAAGGATAAACCTTTCTGTTAAATTTTGGTGATTAAATTTTGTTAAAGAGAAAATCAAAACTTACTCGGCTTTCGGAGACAATGTCAACACCATTCTTAGCATGTTGAAGTTTCTGAACCATGGCGATTAGGGCAGATCTTGCATCTCCTGCTTCGTACATGCTTGTTAAGTAGTTATGCATCTCTATCACATGCTGCAAAAAACAAATGCATCTAGATGTATAAAAAAACTTGAATTTGTTTTAATAGCGATGTATTATCAAATGAATATAAACTTACGGTTCTATCATATTCGGCAATGTCATCCATAACTCCCTTGAACCAATCGAAAGAAGCTTGTTCTCTTGTCACCCAAAAAAAATATGCTCTCTGAGGAAACTTCTTGCCTCCACCACTAACACTATCACCTCCTATGCTCTCTCCTCCTACACTTCCATCATACTTTTGTCCCTATATATATTTTCCAATATTCAAAAAGATAGAACCTAACTTTTATTTGTTATTATTCAACTTCATGCATATATATGGATAAAAATGTTTAGACTACTACTTACACTTCTAGGAATCCCGGGTTTTAGATGGTTTAACATGTCTTTCAAGATGCTAATGAATGGAGTTGCCCCAATCCCTAGTCCAACTAGTAAGAGAATATCAAACTTCTGATAATTTTGTGCCGGAGCTCCATATGGTCCTTTGATGAAAATTTTAGGGAATCTGATACAAACAAATTGTTATAACATCTTTTCCAAAGTAAGAAGATGATATTAAGAAAAAAATAGTATTTACTTACAAGATTTGTGATTCTTCAATGTGAGGATTCGCACCGGCTGCTCTTGTTTCCATCCTCATGAGACTGTTTGGCTTAGGTTTTGCGGCTGATTGAGGGGGCTCACATGTCTACAGCCAAATAAAAAATTAAACTACTTTACACATAAACTTCATTAGAGTGGAGATTAGTAAAAAAAAAATCGGAATAACTAAGAGGTTTTTGGCCTAGTCCCGTAGATCCCTCAGACCGGGACAAAATATGTTATATGGTCTCGTCTCCAAAATCACTCTCGAACATCTAAACTTTTTTGAAATATTTACCAATTGAACTACGGGCTCTTGGTGTAAGGATTAGTATATTAGACACGAAATACGAATATTAAGAGTGACATAAATTACCTTAGCAAATCTGCTCCTAAGTTCAGTTGTCCAATCTCCTAAGGCTCTTATGTGAACACTTAGGTAATCATCTCCTGGTGCAGAAGTGATGGAAAATGGATGCCTAAATAATCATAAAATAAAATCAATATCACTATATACCTTAAATTAATCATTTAACTTGTTCCACGGAAGTATAAGTTACTGTTTAAGATTACCATTCGAATTTTGAGAGATCAGGACACTTGACAAACATGTACATGCCACTTTTATATCTGAACCCGGGAGGTTTAGTCACGTAAAGTGCAAGAACGTTGCCCGAATATACAATAGCCTGTTAGGAAGAAAAAAAGAGGGGAAAACAAAATATGAAAATATATCAAACAAAAAGTCTTGATTTTACTAAAGATGTAACCAGTAGCCTTTTTAATTACCTTAATAACATGGACACGATGGTTATGTTCTTGAAGGAGACGTGAGAAAAGCCTCTCAGTCGCATAGAACATCATTGGTACGGCCACGTACATCCATGTCTGCATTTCAAATCAGCAACAAATTTAAAAAAAATGCAGATAATTTTATACTAAAGTAAATATATGTATGAAATATTATGTTAATTACCGTCTTTTGGTACCAAGGCTTCTCGATGATAAGATAGTAACCATGGATGATAAGAAGAATATAAGCAAGAACCAACAAATGATGAGCATACCAAAACGCATTAAACCCAGCAAGAACGTTAAACGGTTTAGGCAATTTCACTATGTTTCTCCTAAAGTAATGCATGGCCAGTGTAAACGCGAATCCCATGAAGAAAAGCATTAAAAACCCCGTGATCGACACTGACGTCATCATTAACCCTAAATAACTTGGTTGCGTGTGCCCCAAGGCAGATCCCGCGTACTTCAAGAACATCNTACTTCAAGAACATTTCGTGAGAGCAAGAGCTTAACCTAGGATAGTTACAGAGAATGTGTAGCAACGTGTGGAAGACAGCACTGAACGCGATAACATACGCAATCACCTTATGGAAGTTGATGTTATCGTCAAACGGAATCAAGCGGTTCAAGAACGTTGACCTAAGGATCGTTAGGGTTTTTCTACAGACCGGGACCAAAATAAGAGCCATGTTGAATTTAAGCATCTCAGCTGAGCCTTTTGCGGCGCAAACGCAGCGCCCCGTGATGTTATAGAGAGGGTTTCTCATGAATTCTTCGTATTTCCACATGAATAGATAGACGTTGATGGAGATCCACAACGCGAGGACCCATAGTTTCTTCCAGTTGTCGTGTATTAATTCTCCGGTTATGGAAACGTATTTGCTTACTGGCGTTCTGTACCGCGCTGGGATCATTGCTNGTGAGAGCAAGAGCTTAACCTAGGATAGTTACAGAGAATGTGTAGCAACGTGTGGAAGACAGCACTGAACGCGATAACATACGCAATCACCTTGTGGAAGTTGATGTTATCGTCGAACGGGATCAAGCGGTTCAAGAACGTTGATCTAAGGATCGTTAGGGTTTTTCTACAGACAGGGACCAAAATAAGAGCCATGTTGAATTTAAGCATTTCGGCCGAGCCTTTTGCAGCGCAAACGCAGCGCCCCGTGATGTTATAGAGAGGGTTTCTCATGAATTCTTCGTATTTCCACATGAATAGATAGACGTTGATGGAGATCCACAACGCGAGGACCCATAGTTTCTTCCAGTTGTCGTGTATTAATTCTCCTGTTATGGAAACGTATTTGCTTACTGGCGTTCTGTACCGCGCTGGGATCATCGCGCGTGTAAGCGTTTGTGATTTCTTCATCTTCTCTGTATCAGCGTTTGATACCATTCCTGTCAATAGTATTTCTAACTGCCACATCTGGTAGATATGTAAACTACAAAATGGTTAGAAACATAATGTAGATAGAAAAGTGTAAAGTAAAAATGTATATGTAGAAAGAAAATTCCTAACCTCGATGTATCCTTTGTGATCAGGATCGAGTTCTTCCATGATCAAAGAAGCATAAGCCGCAGCGTTCTTCTTGAGATTTCCTAGGCGGTTTGCGGCCGCGCTCAAGACTATAACCTCTTTCACTTCCTCTTCTGTGAGCTTACCATCTCCGTCCTTGTCACACCTGACAATGGTTATTCTAGTTAACCACATTTAAATCTACATGTTACATCATGAAAACTTATAATACGCGGTACTTACATGTCGAAGAAGATCTGGAGACGACAATCAAGGTCTTTCTTGATCATGTCTTCCCAAAACAGCTTGAGTTGTTCTTTGTCAATACCGTTTTCTGTCTCTATATGTCTTCTCCGACCTAACGCCTCATAAACTTCTGCCGCAAACTCCATTGTATCTCCCATACCTAGCAATATATACTATCAAACGTTAATAAGAATTCTCAAGAAAGATTATTAAAATAAATTTTGCTTTCCCTAGTTAATTATTCACATTTCTGACAATCTTCCAACTTGAAAATACCTAAGAATTTATGTCTACACAAAAAAATGTTTATCAAAAGCAAGAGGAATGTTGAGCATAACTTATTGGCCTATTAATTATTAGTAATTTTGTTAATTACCAATGCAGACGCCAAACTTCTCTTTAGGCAACTTTCCGTCAACAGAAAATTGATTGAACCGGTTTTCAATCGATCTCCATGCATCACGTTCTCTTCCAGTGACCGTCCTATCAAGGAACCGTAAGCTCTGGAGTCCCCTCGCGGCGCTAGATGTTGTCCTCTCCACTCTTTGTGGACCCTTCCTAGCAGGGCCTGCGGGGATTGTGGAACCCGGAGGCCCCATGTTTCCGCTTTTCCTCGTGCTTGGAGACCCGAGATTCCCACTCTTTTTCCAGTTTGAAACGCTCAACGAGCGGATTATCGATCCCATGCCAAGGTTTCTCGATGTGTTCTTCTTCTGACCACCTTCATTTTTGACGGGTTCTTTGGATGAAGAAGCCTCGCCCATTGAATCGATCTCTACACTCTCTAACATCCATTTTGTTGAATCCTCGGTAGGGGTGTTATTTTTCATAGTCTTAATTGGTTTCCTTTTTCCGGCACCGATGATTGATGGAAAGATCGTACAAGATCTTATAATTCTTAACTTGTTTCCTATTAATTTGTTTGTTTTTTTTATCGAATTATTCGACGTAGAGAAAAAGGAGGAGAAGAGACATTGGATTTTCTGGCGTTTGTAACATTTTTTTTTTTTTTTTTGTTAAGTTTATTTAGTTGAGAATGTAGGCGCATGAAGAGTTTACTAAAGATAGAAAGTTCTGCGGAAGGCATTTTTTTGAGGTCAAACACACACGGACCAATCAAAGACCTATAAAAAGATAGAAACTTCTCGCGGTTATATGATAGTACCAAAGTTTTGCATCATAATGTCTATCGAAGTGTATGGCGCTAATGGTTGACAAACACATATAAACGCTCTACCTAATTTTGAGCTCACATTCTAGACAATATGCAAATGTGGCAGACGATAATTTTGGATGTTCGGAAGCTTCCACAATTAAAAAGGAGCTCATCTCATTAGTAAACATGTGTTAGAAGTCAAGAGAAAATGAAAGTTCATTCGTTGGCAGAAAATGGTAGAGACCTGTAGATTTTTTTCTAAAAAAAATTGTATAGTGATTAACTGACATATGAAGTACTTCTTAAATGAAAGGGAGAGACGAGAACCATTAAAAACTTTTAGTCTAGGGATCAAGAATTTAAAACGGTTTAAAATGTTCGATTTTTGGAAATCCAGTTTCCCTAGATTAATGGATACGCAAATTTAAAAAATGTCGCTAGATAAAACTGTATGTAGTGACTTGTCATTCTTGTGTTGCAAGAAGAATTGGCTATCGAATATATGTAATACAAATGAAATTGTTTGTAATGAATATGTGTGATTGCAAAATTAGTTGTTTGGGAAAGTCTATAATGAAATACGCGTATGATTACGAAATTAGTTGTTTGAGGAAACTGTTTACCGTTATTGCATTTAATATTATTGCATGTGGTGTAGGAAGTTGAATTTGATTGATTGATCATTCATTCAGTAGAATTACATGTAGTATTTCTTATGATGATATACTACACACACAAAATGAGAGGGCACTAGTTATAATAAATAGAGCTGAATAGGATTCATAGGAATTATGCTAGTATTTTCACTATGACTTTTGGGCCTCATTTGGGCCAATACTGAACACCCTTTATTTCTGTACTAGATCAAACGGTCTCTTATAACTCTAATCTTAGCCATCCTCATCCTAATATTCGAAAACGTAGTGGTTTAGACGACAAAATCACAAACTGATGATGCTCCAATTTTAATAAGTCGAGGGATCAAGCCATTAATTATCATTCGTTTACATTTTGGTCATAAACCCATTAATTTAACGATTAAATTTTGACATTTGTATTGTAGTTTTCGATTGTAACATCCAATAGTTTTAAGGTGTCGTGATCATTTAGTTAGTCATTTGGGTAACCGTCCAACTAATTTTATGTTTATTCAAATTCTAGAAGATGTACACCAAGTAAACGACTAAACCCAAAAAGGTCTTGTCAACAACTTAATTAGGCGCTATGCTCTGCTTGCTTTATGTACATATGTTGTTCCAATAATATTGGCTTCTTAGTGTGAACTTACCAAATTCTATAGATTGAGTGGATATGTTATCAAAATCTGTTTACCAATGTTCACGCAAAATCAACTTGTCATGTCAAAATTTAGAATCTATAAAGGATATAATTTTAACCATTCGATGTAGTCAACCATATATGATTCACAAAATCGTGGGTTTGACACAGTGATATTCTGACTTCTTCTAAAGATCAAACGAGACATTAGTTAAGGTTTATCAATTGTTCAGTAATAATCTATAAAGATTTATCAAAAGATTGATGGTTTGACTCGCCTGACTGCTAGTGAAGGTTTATCAATTATTACATGAAATTAAATGTTAAGAGATATCAAAAATATTTTGTATTAGCTAATAGCTAGTATCAAATGATTCAAATCCAGTAAACTAAGTGTTTATAACCCCAAAAAAAAATATGATGGATTCTTTTCCTATTTTCATTATAAGATATTGTCTAGCAGTGGTTATTTGCATGAATTTCTTCATGGGTAATCGTATGAAGTTACCATAGATTTGAAAATAATTTGCCAATAGGCTAATGGCATTTCATTAATATTCAATGTGTTTTGTTCAACAAACAAATGACGAAAGTGAAATGTGTTTTTAATTCGTATTTTATAATTTGTAATCATTTTTTTTTCCCGTAAGTGAACAATAAGTTTTTAAACACTAAACCATAAATCTTGAACCATGTAACCCTTATAATTCATGTTTTAAATTTGTAATAATGTTTTTCCTGGACGTGTGCAATGAGTTTTTAAATTCTAAACGGTTAAACCATAAAATCCTATGAATAGTGTATACTTAAGAAGTAGTATTTTTGAAATTTTACTGCTTCTAATGTTATTTTTGAAAATTTGTACACGGGAAATGGAATTTTAAAAATTCTCCCTAATATAATATAATGAAAATGACAAGAATTCGAATACCACATTTAAGAAGACAAGGAACATTACAGGTAAATGGCAATCAAAGGATCCAAAGCCTAAGTAATGTAGTCTACACTGAAAACATCGATAAGCCAAGAAGGGGGGCATGCTTCAAGATATGAGTATACCCTATTCTGAGTTGTCAAACTCTTTACCATAACAAAAACACCATTGTTGGAAGCTTGATCTTCAATGTTTAGTCTCCAGGAGATGAAATGTTGTAAAATAGTCTTGAGTGGAGTTGTGTACTTTAGTAAACTGGGCCAATCTTTTGAACGTATAATGCCTTTCAGTAAGGAAGAAGATTGGGAACCAAAAACCAGTTTACTTACATGTAGGTCATACATGCTCTGAAGCGCCCAGAAGGCTGATATATAATATGCTTGATCCAAATTGTCGATCTGGGTGAAAACTCTGACACTGTGATAAAGAATTGAGTCAGAATCATCTCTCAAAACCCAAGCAACACCACATATTTTGTTTTGGTTTTGCCAATGAACTCCAAGATTACATTTCAGCCAATTTGGTGCTGGTGGTTTCCACCTGTTTCTTCCCCTTAACTTGCGGCCATCTTGATTAGGAATGAGTCTCTGAACTTCCTGAGCTAGGAACCAGATTTCACAATCATTGTGAATCTTTTGGCAGGTGTCTAAAGCTGAGAAAGTTCTGCCTTCAATAGAGAGGTGGTTTCTGTTCTTCCATATATTCCAAAGTATCCAAGGAAAAGAAAATTTGAGTTGAGGAGGAATATGATTATGTTTACCCGTATTGAGGAGGTAGTTGAAATTGAAGTAGATTGAGTTTGGACTGAAACCGTTGGAAGGGAATGGAAAGCCAGATAGTGCCCAAACCAACCACGCCGCATGGCATGTAAATAGAATATGATTGGCATCTTCCTTTTCTAGTCCACATGCTTGACATCTGCAGTCCATGCGAATTCCACGCTTGATGAGATTGTCATTAACTGGTAAGATACCTGGTATTGCTCTCCACATGAAGTGCTTGATTTTGTTGGGAGTCTTAATTTCCCAGACTTTTTCTTTTAGAGGATTGATACTTGGTTGAGTGTTAGCTTCTTCGATCAAGTCTCTGTTTTTATCTTGGTTGCCAAACCAGAAGCCTGACTTAACCGAGTATGCACCTGATTTGTTGTATTGCCGTGTCCAAAAGTCCTCTAAATCTGTCACAGGTTTAATCTGAGTAATGAGCTGCACATCATGATCATAGAACAATTGATGCAAGAAGGTTGTGTCCCACTGTCCCGTGTGCTCCTGTATTAAGTATTGGACTCTTAGATCAAAATCAACCAAGGGGTTCTTCATCAAAGGAGGTCGCCATCTTCCATCATATAGCCAATCATCAACCCAGACAAGCGTAAATGCACCATTACTTATATTCTTCCTTAAACCTTTCTGAAGCAATTCCCTGCCAAATAGAATACTCCTCCAAGCGTATGAGGGAGAATGCCCCAAGTGAGCTTCAAGAAAATGTTGATCCATGTAGTATTTACTCTTGAAGACTCTGACGAGTAGGGAATCTTGTTCTTGCAACAGTCTCCAAGCTTGTTTGGCCAGTAATGCCTGGTTGAAAACTTCTAAATCCCTAAACCCCAAGCCTCCCAAACTTCTATTAAGGCACAATTTATCCCATGAAACCCAGTGAATTTTCTTTTTATCCTCAATAGAATTCCACCAGTAAGAAGACATAGCAGAAGCTAAGGAATCACAAGTAGTTTTGGGTAATTTAAAGCATTGCATTGCGTAAACAGGCATAGATAAGGCTATAGACTTAAGAAGGATTTCCTTGCCCCAAAATGAAAGAGACTTGGTAAACCAAGTAGAAGTTCTGGATTTAAGCTTATCACCTATGAAGGAGAGCAACTGAATTTTGGAACCATAAAAAACTTCAAGGAGACCTAAGTATTTTCCATTACCCCCCTCTTTCTGTATACCCAAGATATTTCTAATGGTAAGAGTTAGATTCCTATCTACCCGGCCACCAAAGGTTAAGGCAGACTTGGCTTTGTTGACAGTTTATCCTGAGTAATACTCATAAGTCTGTATTACCTCTAGGAGTGAGTTCGCTTCAACTTCTGTTGCTTGGCACATGAACAATGTATCATCAGCGAACAAGAGATGAGTTACTGCAGGGCCATGTGGTTGAAACTGGATGCCAGTGATACAACCTCTGCTTTCCTTCTTATAAAGAAGGTGGACAAGTACCTCTGTACATAAGATAAACAAAAAAGGGGAGAGAGGATCACCTTGACAGATACCTCTCTCTGGGTTAACCATACCAAAGAATTGACCATTAATTAGAACTGAATAATTTACAGTAGAGATACAAAAAAATACCCAATTAACCCAAATAGAATGGAATCCAAGAGCAATTAGGGTATACCTAATGAAAGACCATTCCATTCTATCAAAAGCTTTTGACATATCTGTCTTGGCAGCCAAAAAATTCTTGGAAATATGATAATGATTTTTAAGACTATGTAAAATTTCATGAGCAATCAAAATATTATCAGATATGAGGCGGTCAGAAACAAAAGCTGATTGGGACTGACTGATAATAGAAGAGAGAAAGGGTTTAAGTCTGGATACCAAATTTTTTGAGATAACCTTGTAAATAACAGTACAAAGACTGATGGCCCTTAGGTCCTCTATTTTATGGGCATTGACTACTTTTGGAATTAAGCAGAGTTGTGTGTGATTCCATTCTTGAGGAAAAAAACCCATCTAAAAAAACTGTCGTACTTCATAGGTAACTTGTGTTCCCACAACTGACCAAAACTGCTGATAAAAAGCAGCTGTCATACCATCAATAATTGGGGCACTTGTGGATTTGATGGAGAAGACAGCTGCCTTAATTTCATCATTAGTGACTGTAGCAGTCAAGACTTCATTCATTGCAGGTGTTACTCTTGTTGGGAAATCTGTAAATAATATTGTGTAGTCTCTTACACCATTAGATTTAAAAAGCTCAGTGAAGTAAGTGGCAGCAATATTACGTTTGGAGGCCTCTGATGTATGTGAACTGCCTGAGCTGTCAAGAAGCTTTTCCAAGTATGATTTGGAACAATTGCCTTTAACACTGTCATGGAAGAACTTAGTATTGTTATCTCCTTCTTTGAGCCATCTCTCCCCTGATTTTTTACTCCAGAAAATTTCCTCTTCTTTATAAGCAATTTGAAGCTCCTTCTTAACCGCATATAATTTGTGCCTGTCTGAGAGGGGAATAGATCGTAGGAGCTCCAGCTCTGTTTGTAGTCTTTGTATGTTGTCTGGTGCATGGAGATTTATTGTCTTCTTGAATCTGCTTATCATCTTCCGGCATCTAGCAATTTTATTTGTGATTAGTCCAAGTGAACCCCTTTAATTCTGATTCCATGCTTGTTGAATACATTCTGCTAGACCTTGATGATGTAACAGCCTCCGGTCGAACCTGAAATGACCCCTGAAACTCTCCAAATTTGTGAGTAGTTTGATAAAAAGAACTATGTGGTCAGAGCCTCTTTTCTCCAAGAAAATTTGGTGTGCAGAAGGAAACATTTGACTCCATGCTTGATTGCAGAAACACCTGTCCAATTTGCTTTGAATCCATGATTTGTATCTCATTCCACACCATGTATAAGCATTGCCTCTAGATGGTAGTTCCTCCATTTTACAGGCTTCTATCATATTGCGAAAGTTCTGAAAGTGTTGCTCATTTCTGACTGGTCCTCCAATCCTGTCTTCAACACGTAAGGCATCATTGAAATCCCCCAAAATACACCAACTGGAATTTCTTTGTATGCCTATTCTAGATATCTTCTCCCAAAGCTGATTTCTATAAGAAGTGACTGGATGTCCATACACACATGAGATAAAGAAGATTCTGTTACCAAAAGTGACTCGACAATCCAAAAGATTCTTCATAACAAACAAAAGCTCTATATTTACAGCTTTCTTCCAAAGCAGAGCTAAACCACTGTTGTAGCCTATAAGGTCTACAATAAACAGGTTATCATATCCGAGCCAAACCTGAAGATCTACTAATTTACAACGCTTGTGTTTAGTTTCCATCAAAAAGAGAACATCAGGGAAGTAAAGTTTTCTCAACTCCCTGAGTCTTTGAATTGTCAAGTCTTGGGGACGCCCCATGCATTGACAATTCCAAGACATAAGGCTCATTGGGATGTTGGCAGTCCCTCCATCGGGACTGCTTTATCATTATGACTTGAAGGGAAGCCATCACCCTCTTCCAGAACCTCAGCTTTTCTTTTGGAATTTAAGAACTCCCGCAGATCTTGGGTAGGTGTAGTCACTAGGATGTTGCTCTTTTTCTTTCTTTTTGCTGCTCTTTTCCGTGGCTTGAGAGGAACTCTATCTGTAGGAGTATTTGAGGGACTCTGAGAGGTTGTCCCCTGGGATTGAGATTGGTGAGAGACATGAGAGTTGTTGATGACAATTCTTCCACTAGATAAAGTTCTGGCTGTCATGTCCTCACTAGTTGGATTCTGTTTTCCGCTGGTGTTTGTAGCCAGGCTGGTGACAATGCGGCCACTAGAAAGAGATTTGGTGTGAAGCTGTTCGTCCTTATGTTCTCTATTATTCACCATTCCAGTGCTTATAGCTGCACCCATTAGTTTGGTTCCTTGGTCTTTTTGACTTGTGACTTCCTCTTCCTGCATCTTGTCTCGGTAGTCAAAAACTTTACCCTTCCCTTTATCTATATCACTTGTAATCAGAGGTCTGGGAAGTAGACCTAAGATAACTCTCTGCTCCATGGGGTTATTCTTGAGATCCGCTAATGTCTTTTTAAGCTTGGCTATCTTCGATGGAGTATCTTCAGATGTAGATAACTGCAGATATTGTCTCATTTGATCCATGACTTCAGGAGCAATGATAGGTCCTCCTGTTTCCGAATCAATACCCAATTGTTTATCGCCAATAATCCCAAAAAGTGGATCATTTACATCAAGATGGTAAGGTTGACTAGCTTGGCAATTGGATGTTTGAGCCTGTGTCGCTGGCTTATCAAAAGGGTTGAGGCTTGTTCTCCAGGGACATTTGGATTTGTCATGCGTAATCCGCTGGCAGATGTAACATCGTCTCTGGATATTCTCATACTCTAGATAGACTGTTTGTTTACCTCCATTCGGGAGAAGTACTGTCCGAGTTTGATGCAGTGGCTTGGAGACATCAATAGCTATGCGGATTCTGAAGAAAGTGGTTCTTCTAGCTTTGGCTGGATCAAAAGCTAACTCTTTTACTCTGCCAATTTTACCTCCAAAAGACATCATAGCTGGAACAGTGGTGTTATTGATCGGGAATTCAGAAACATGTATCCAGATTGGCAGGAACTGGAGAAAATCGTTAGCAGGATTCTCGACCCAACATTCCGCCAAAAGAGGCCATTCATTATAGGTGAAAAGGCCTTTGTCAACGATTGCATCTAGATCATGCTCATATTTGAAGAAGAATTGCACCCGATCTCTGGATAGAGCAACTCCATGGACCCGATCATAAATTTGCCACTTTCTAGGCATATCTAAAACCACGCCCGCAACCTTTTGATAGTCTGGATTTAAGAGGCGAACGATGGCACTTAGCTTGTTTTGTTCAATCGAAGAATATTCCAGTCCATCAGGGAGGGCGATTGGTTTGTTGTCTTCTTCTAACGCCAAGGCTATAAGAGCTTTGTCCATTTCCGATGCCATTAGAAGAGATCAGCTTTAACAGAGAGGTGGTATACGGTGGTGAGAAGCGGTGGAAAGTGTACCGTAGATCTAAATGACCTGAGTGAAAGACACTAGATCATAAAGAGAGTCTAGAGCTCATAAAGAGAGTGGACATATATGACGTGATTTGTTCCACAATGTAATTCTCCCTAAACTCTTTATGTTGTGTTGACGAATGCAAAATTTATCCATATAAAAAGAAAAACCTTTTTATGTTACTAATGTATCATAATAAAGGTTATTTTACTATTTAGTTTGTCTCACCGAAATAAATTTATATTTTCACTGTAATTTCTTAGAAAAAATAAATAGTATTTCAATTATTCTAATTTACGGATTGAAGAAAGAAATAATATAGTATACTACAAATTTTAATAGTTTTAAAGTACAAGTATACAAATTTAGTGTATTGATAAAAATAGGATAAAAATTGTGAAAAATCACAAGGTGTTACTTATACTGAAACACATAGTATTATGTAATGGTATATATATCATATATATATATATATATATGTGTGTGTATTATGTATATATTACTAGAATTTTATAGACTACAAAATCTAACCAACCACTGTAAGGTCAGATCTTAGTTGACTTTTCGCCACGTTTTCATCAGTCAGAATCAAGTAGACTTGATATTATTCAACTTTGGTTCAAGTGTTTTAAATTATTACTAGAAAAGAGAATTATTTTACAACATTATTCAAACTTTAAAAATTTCTCTAAAATACATTTTTCCCAAATAAATATTACACAAGCAAACCACTTCACAAACAATAAGATTAATATTTATTTTTCAATTGACTTTAAATTTAATATGCACCAAAAAGATCTTATTATATGAGAAAAATTTTATTCGTAAATTGGTTGAAGTTTACTAGTTAGATAAAAAGGATCTAAATTTTTTTGTAAGAATTCACTCACACACAAAATTTAGAAAAAAAGAAAATACCCAGTTCAATTGTTATTCTCTCTAAGTATTTTTACGATATGTCTATTTAATCTAGTTTTATTCATGAATTCGTAATGTGGTAACAGTCAGTCATCTATGTCTCAAATTTTCATCGTCATTGTAATTGTTTTACAATGTTTGGCACTTGACTCTCTTCTATCTCATTTTTTATGGAGAATTTCAAAAATACCACTCTTGATGTATTTTTTCAAAAATATTGAAGTCAATAATGAATTTCATACTTTGATATATATATATATATATATCTGTGTAAAACTCCATGTCAAAACTTATCACCTCGTAAAAATTCGATTATAACTTTTGATTTTTCTTCTCTTAAAATTTGTTAGTTTACCTGATTTTCCGCATTTTTTAGTTAAGAGTCAGGTTAATAACATTTGAATCCGGTAAGCTAATTTCCTTCCGTAGATTAATTCGATGATAATATAAAGATAATTTTATGAGATAAGAAATGACATTTTTATGGGATTTAATTCATTATTTCCTTGGAGAATTATTTTTCAGAAAATAAAGGAATAAAAAGACTAAAAGGTGAGGAAAGGGAAGAGAAAGAAAAGGACAGTGATGGGGAAGGCTTATCTTAGAGAAGGTGCATTTTGCCACACCAATCTTTCTTTGTCACTGTTAGTCAACTTCGCACCTCTTTTTCCTCACTTCGCATTTCGGTTTTGATTTTGATTTGAGTATGTGACACTGATCTTGTGTATGTACATGATAAGTATTGGTGCTTTCGATTGAAAACAAACGAATACATCAATCTAAAAGTTATCTGATATATATAAACATTAGAGAAAGTAACCAATATATGGAAGGATGATTTGGTATCATAAACTGAGGCTGAAGTTCTAGAAATTAACCATTTTGTCTAAACGTTGATGGGAGCAAAGTTCTCTGTCATGTGTAGTTTTATGCATCATAGCGCATGTTCAACGATGATCTCTTATTTAAAACTTCTTAAATATAATATTAATATATTTTATTAATATTTTATTTTATAGTCTTTCTTAATTAGTAATTTATGTGTTTCTCTCTCCCATTTTTAACAAATCCATCTTATTTTCTTTTCCTTTTCTATTTATTTATGTGTAGAATTTCATTAAGAACCGCTCGTTGGAGATAGCGCTATGTATACTTAAATAGTAGTATTTATGAAATTTTACCTCTTCCAATATTATTTTTGAGAAAGTGTACACCCTAAAACCCTATGAATATCTATTTCGTGTGTATATATAGTTTGGTGAGTCTATTGTAAATGGTAAATAATCATCTGTATGAATTTAAAATATAATGGAACTGCAAAAAAAAAGTAGATTCGAAATAGGATGACCGGTTAGTAATATTCAGGATCGTGTCTATGTATGTGCGAGAGGTGCTTAAGCACATGATCCAATTATATGTTTAGAAAATTTCAAAGGATTTTAGGATCTGAATTTCTAAAAGTTACATATAAAAGGGTCCAATTTTTTTTTTTTTAAATGATCAAATATACAACAATAATTGTTTTTAGAAAATTCTTTTTGCATAGGATCTATTTTTTTGTTTGAAACAGCTTTGTCTAACTACTTGTAAACATATGACATACATTTTGGTGTCAACAATATATGTGTGTCCATTTTTTAAATCTGCTAAACCGGTTTAACCAAAATATATGTGTTTACTAATTTTGTAAGTTAATTAATTATGTGCTGTTTTTGTTCGTATATTAAGGTCAACATTCGATAGTAAAAAAAGCTGTCCATAACAACTGTTGTTTTCTCTCTAACTTATTTCTCTCCCATATCTCTCTTAAAAGACTTTTTCAAAAATTTTAATATCTTTTTCGGCGTCTAATGATTTTCACCGATGATATATATGTATATAGTTTTTAGTTAATTTTTTTTCTTTGTTCTTTCTTTATTCTGATTTATTCAGTTAAAATCTGGATTTCATCCGATTTTGACTCCCGATTTAAATTCGGTTTATTTTGTTTTCACCAGTTTTTTCCGATCTACTCGGATATGTAATTTCAGCTTCATCCCAGTTAGAAATCCGACTTCAGTCGGTTTTTGTTTTCCCTTTTGTTCATTTGATTCTCAATATATTGGGGAATCTCAATACCATATTTAGTTCCTAAGCTTTCTCTCTTGTTCTTTATTCTAATGAATTAAAAAACTTCTCTTTTTCATAGATGAAGAGTTTTTAGAATATTTGATCAAGTTTTATCGTCTAAATTCGATAGATCCGGCTAAAGTATGCAACCAAATTCTCAATAGAGACTTCCGAATCAGTCAATAACGAACTTATTTTCAGAAAGCTATGGAATTTTCTGGTGAACAACAAAAGGGATCGGGTGGTACAGAGAAGAAAAGTGGCGTAGGTGTTTGTGACACAAAGCCCTAAACAAATTTGTTTTGCAAATTATGTTGTAAATCTGTATTTGGACTTAATTTTGCTATTAATCTTTTATGGACTAAATTGTAGCAGCATTATTTGTAAAACATTTGGCCTGCTGTTTGCACCTCTTCTATTTTAATAATAAATGGTTGACAAAAAAAAAAAACTGTCCATATTTTTTAGGTTGTTACCTAAAAGGTGAAAGGAACAATATCGTTTTTATATATTTCAAAGTTCCTCAAACAAAAATACATCCCGTTGACTTTGTAAATCAAAAGAAATATCATTACATTTCAAAGCCTAACCCATTTTTACCTGTTTTGGAAAGTCACTTCTCCATCCTGTTCTTAATTTCTACCCCAATATGTGTATCGGCCGAACAGCATACACTCATTTATATATTTAGCATCCAATGAATAAAATTAAAGCAGTGTTGGGATTATACCAAGTATGAGTTAATGATGATCGAAGATCAAATTTTGCTTTTTAGCTGCTACAAAACGTATCTATAATATTTAGGGGGAAAAAATGTTTCTATAATTATGATATTTTTGAAACATTAAAAATTTTAGGTGATATTTTTGGAAAATAAAAATTTTGGTGGTATTTTTGGAAATAACACTTTAAAATATAGTATTTTTTTATATTACCTGTGAAAAAATGAAAACAAAAACACCAGAAATCCAAAGTTTCAAAGCTTAACGTGAATCGATAGATGAAAACGAGGAAAGTAAACAACAAAATGGAGAATATGTGAAAATGGTGGAGAAACTATTGTGCTTGTTGACCTTTTGTTATTTTCCAAAAGATTGGACAAACGCATAAAAACACATGCACGAGTCCTCATTAACAATTTTAAAAATTTTAAAGAAAACAATAAAACAAAATGATGGGATCACTTATAAACATCTAAATCAAACCGTCTTTATTTGATTTGTCATTAACATGCTTTTCTTTCAACCAAAAAAGAAGTAACCCTACACATTTCATTTCTTTTTATCACAAACTCTTTGTGTACTCATTGCCTACATTTAAGCTATTATCATTGCTTTCTATAGGCATGGACTATAAAATTTGCATATTGCCATTAATATTTTCTAAAATGCCCAGACCAGCTAACCATTGTATTAATTACTCAAAAAAGACTTAGATTGTATGGAGAGTGGAAATCAGGATGGCAATGGACTCGCATGTGGTTTTAGAGCCACTAGGCTATGCTGCCTTGGACATAGGACACATTTAGTAGGCCAAAGCAGAAGGACATGAGCATGTTATGTGATCAGCGAGTAAAAACATAGAGTTTAGAAAAAGAGACAAAAATTGAGGCAAATACAATTTTGTATATGATTTCTTTTTTATAATTGTGTGAATAATTTTTTTTACAAGTCTTAGATTCTTTTATATGCATGCACATAAAATATCCGACAAAAGAAAAACTTATCATACTTAAATAGAAAACTGAGTAATTTGTGTTTCTAAAATATATAGTACCAATCAATTATTAAAAAAAATTAATATATCGACTTCAATACTTATCCTAATAAAAACACTTAAAAGAATCTTTGTAATACAATGCAAACAATTTTATACATGACATTTTGTTGTCAACAGTTCTAACGCATTAATCCGGGCTCGAATCCATACGGTGACACAGTCACGACACTAGTACAAACCGATAGGCTACAAATTCTGGTCTTTATACATGATATATATATTAATTACATGGATCAAGTCTATAAATATGATTTTCTAGAACCGTTGACCTTGTTGAAACTTGAAACTACAAATGGGTATAATTGATGGATGTCAAACAGCTAAAGTGGGTTAAAGAAGATAGAAAGTTGCATTTATCAAACAAACAAAAAAGATAGAAACTTGCCCGATTGTATAAACCAATAATTTGCTCCATATTGATTAAAATTCAAAAAAAAAAAAACCACACAAAAACCAACAATTCCTATTGGGCTTTCAACAATAAACGAGAAAAAAAAAAAAAATCCTATTGGATCGTTTAAACTGAAAACTAGTTATGAACCAACCATGGCATGAAACGTATAGTTTGGTACATTGTGCAACAAAGTTTACCACTAAAAAAAAAAAGTCTTCCTTACCATCGATTGATCTATGGATTCTGCTTTTGCATGACCTTTCCCATCAACTTGTGGCGATTTTGCCCTTAAGGATTCACAAAATGTGTCTAATTAGTCACATAGTACATCTATCCACTGTAGGAATCGAGATCCTATATGTCCTCGTAACAATTGCGAATTATTATCTCTGTCTCCTCTTTTTGTGGGGTATCCAGTGATACACTTATTTCATTTTGAAGTGTTGAAAAATCTGCAACTTTTTTTTTGTAAAAGGAAATATCTGCATCTTCCCATTGGAAAAATGTTTGCAATGCAGAAATGGTGAATGCATGACAGAATAATATTACTTCTGTATTTATCCAGAAAAAATAATAATATTACTTGGTATGAA
>OVAP01000241.1:32619-43175 GCA_900406295.1 Aurinia saxatilis | reverse complement strand
CGTTGATTACATGTTCGACGCACATACGTCGCTCAATTCTCGCATAGTTCAAAGGCCAAGAAGCTAGAGGACTTGTTATTGGATGGCTGCATGAGGCTGGAAGAGTTTCCAAGGTGCATTGGTACCTTATCTAGTCTAGGGAAACTCCATGCGGTCCAATGTGATGGTCTTCAGAGTCTTCACATTGATATTATGGCAGCAACAACTGTTTCAGAATCGAGCATTCTCTCATGTCCACAAATTAGATTGAAACTTCCCAACGAAATAGAGCCACTGCAATTTCTTACAAATCTGTCTATAGAAGGGAAAATATTTTTTGGCTTCAGCAGCTTGAAGGAGATGCAGATCATTTCTCTTTTAACTTGCAGAGACATATACCTTATAAGTTGATGATGAGGCCACGACCGCCTCACGTCATGTCAAGTTTTCATGATCTTACTTGCATCGAGATCAAAAGGGGAAACTACAATGAGGACGGCCTACCTTTCAGGTGCCATAGTTTTTTAGACTTCCCTCTTTTGATAGAGTTAAATCTGATCAACTTGAAGATTGAAAACATTCCACCAAGCATTCGTGAACTGCAGGCGTTAGAGAAATTGAATCTTGGCGGAAATGAGTTCAAGAATTTACCTAGAACCATGCAACAACTTTCGAAGTTGAAATATCTGGACCTCCATAACTGCTCTAAACTCGAGGATTTGCCACCTCTAACTCAAGTGGAGACACTTATACTTTCCAACTGTATCAACCTTCAATCATTGCTGGAATTTCCTACTCTACAAGATGACCAAGGCATATACCATCTGCTTGAGCTTGAGCTTGATAACTGCAACAGTGTTCAATCACTTTCGCACCAGCTCAGCCACTTCACCAATTTAAAAGAGTTAAACCTTGGAAGACACAGTTTTGAAGCAGCGCCTGCTAGTCTCAAAGAGCTTTCCTCGCTGTTATCTTTCAGTGTGAACAACTGCAAGAAACTCAAATCACTGGAGGAGCTTCCACTGAGCCTCAAGTGTCTTTACGCACATGGCTGCTACTCACTAGAACATGTATCCCTTTCACATGGCCATTGTCTAGATGACATTGATCTTGATCATTGCTTCCATTTGAAGCTAGATATATATGTCTTTTCACCTGGTCTCCGATATTGACTAAAAGGCCTAGCCAAAAGGTAATTTTGATGCTCTCTTTCTTTTATTAAACATTTAAACTGTTGCATGCTTCAAAAACCAAACTTAAGTTCCTTGGTCATCTTCTTTCTTGTATAGGTACAACCAGAATGTGGTTGCTGCTTCCAAGAAACTGATTCTGTACATAAATGTCTGTGCAATGCAGAAAATTGTACCGTTTGTGTTTAGCTTTCAGGTTGTAATAAACTCCTCCTGCTTCATGGGGCTCTCTTGAATCCTATTTGTTAAGTCACATCCATAGTATTCAGAAGAATCTCTTCACTTTTCACCTTTTAGTTGCTCACTTGATTAAACTCTTGACAATATTTAGGAGTCAACAACCTCACTAAAGTCAAAGGTCACACACCGAAATTCACACATCTAATCTTTGTCAATCTAAGCTTAAGAGATAATGCCAGTTCTCAGTTCTCACATATAGAAATGCACATCCAGGTCCATGAGAAAAAAACAATGGGACCTTGGCCGTTTACACTTGCGTATACTCATCCACTCTACACAACACAACAAGGAACTGAAAAGAGGGTCAAAAACTTCTTGAGCTGTGTGTCAATGAACTTAACTTTCTCATATAGTGTCAACCTATCGAAGGAAGACGATTCTTTATTCTGCCATCAACTGATTATGAAGGCATTTATTACAAAGTTTGCTGCTTGAAAGTAAGTTGGTGTAAAAAATGGTCTAGTGCTCTTAAAATTTGTAATGTGGATAAATAGATGTTGTGGTGACTACATAATCATGTTTTAATCTGTTAGCTTCAAGCAAATTACTGTTATTCTCTACTCCTTGCACCCACACCATGTGGCCACCTTCTTGACACCCCCTCTAAATGTTCATTATCATCCAAACCATCAAGAGTGACCACAACTTTAGGTTTTCAAAGCCTCGATTTGGTAACTTCTGACCCATTTTGGAATCCTTTGGATAGTTTCCCACAGTAGCTCTTCTTGTAATAAACTCCTCCTGCTTAAAGGGGTCCCTTCCATTAAAGTAAAAGGCCACAAACCGACACTAACACACACCTAATCTTTGTCAATCTAAGAGCTGATGATACGTGTCGACTTTTGATTTTTGGAACCTAACGAGCTGGATTACCAATATATTGAAAAGGAAATAAGGATTAAAGAAACATGAAGTACCAAATTAGCAATGGTTATGTTTTGATTGTTCCAAAGTTTTGGATGACTACTCTTCTCTTCTTTGCTTGACTTGCAAATAAAGCTCTTTTGTTTTTTTGGGAAAACGATTAGGTGTTTGATAAAGAACCCTACTTATATATGAAACCATCAAACCCACCAAAACAAAGATAACATTTTTAATTTTAAACATCGGACAAAGTAAAGGGTATAAATATATATTAAAATTGAAACTCACATGAGGATAATTGTATCATTAGTCATTCTACAATTAATAATTTTGCCTGTTTCATTATTTCCAAATATAATTATCATCTTACTCCTTCCATTTTATAATTTTATACAATAGTTTTATGAAATTTTCTTGACCAAACAAAAAAAAAGTTTTATGAAATTTTAAGATTATATTTTCTCTATTTCGTAAAAATATATTCTTTACAAAAAATTTGTGGTTCACAAAAAAAAATTTGTTAAAAGACATTATGTATTTTTTTATTAGTGAATACAATAAATTGTAGATTTAACCAAATATAATTCATTATTATTTATTTTGAGTTATAAAAAATCGTTTGGTTTCGAAAATAATGTATTTATTATAAAGTATTATTTTTTTATACGTAAAATATGAAAAGATCTATTAGTCTGAAATGGAACAAATATTTTACATTGATTTAGTTTCTTTTGCAATTCCATAATCCATAGTATCAAATCTAAGTTGTCTCACAAATATCCACAATTAGCAACAAAAAAAAAAAAAAAGATATAGATTTAAATATTGCTTCTTATTATGCTCAGTGGGTGTGAAACCTTCTCTTGTTTTGTTTTGTTTTGAAAAAGCTATGTTTTATCTTTTCGATAATTACACTAGTACATGGAGTTAACACTAGTACATGGAAGATATGCAGATAACTAAGACAGTCAGCAATTAACAATTACTACTAGTACAAAACAAACAAAAAAAGCAAAAGCAGTAGATAAGTGTTTAGTACTTTGTAAAAGTGAAGAATAAGAAAAGACTAATAATAAATTAAGCAATAAAGATAGATATTAATGAAGCTAGCTGGTGCTGCTAACTGGCGATGGTGAAGAAAAGGTAAAGAAAGAGAGAAAAATTGTGGTAGCGACGGAATCGAAGCATCAGAAGACATACGCACACACACACTCTTGAGTATCTGTCAGAAAAGACTAAGACACAACGGATCTACTTGTTAAGGGAGACACATGCAGAAAACATCCTGAGTCTGTGTTTTTCTTCGTCTCTTCATCGAATCCATCAAGGTCTCTCTCACTGACACTCTCTATATATCTTCTCTTTGAATTGTAGTTTCTGATTCAATCATTTGGTCGATTTTGGTCTATGTGGTCTCATGCGAATGGCTTCTTATGTACTGATTCGGAAATTTCTGGGAAGAAATCTCCTAAAGTCAACTCCTTTTTTAGACAAACTATGTTTTTATTGGTCGGAAAATTGCTTCTTCCGACAAATCTGTCACCCTGTCCTAATTCTTTGTTTGCCCAAATTAGTATCAAATTAGGGTTCCCTTCCTTATCATCTGACTTTTTTTTTCTGTGTTTCTGAGTTTTTCCCCCCTTTTGCATCATTAAGACTTTCTGGTTTTGAGGAATTGAATCTATTCAATATGTTTCTGATTTTGGGGGTTCTCTTGGCAAGTACTATTAATCTTGTCTGACATTCTAATATTTGGATCAATGGATGATGAATGATAGATTATTGTTGACTGTTCATATTTTGTTGTATTCCAGTAAGCTAATTGTTGCCTGAGTGACATGGATAAGAAAGATTCACTTACTAGCTCTGTGCCTCGTTCAACTCCACCACACCTTAACACTTCCATCTCATGGGGACTTCCAGTTGAATTACCAGTTGAATTGAGAGTTCATGGTTCTGCTGTGACTGAATCACTGAGTTTGAACATGGACGCTACGAAAATCAATTTCCAGGACCAGGATTCTTCTTCAAGTCACTCCACTGGTCAATCTTCTACTGAGGTTGCGAGTAGCGGAGATGATAACCCCGCGAGACAGATCTCATTTTCATCACAATCAGGTTCGTTTAAAGAGTTTTCGGGATCTAGTTGATTCATTCAAGAGCATGAGTTGAGAACACAAGATAATATTATCTTTAATGCTAAATATCTTGGTTGATGTTATGGCATAATCTTTGGTATATGATAAGAAATCTTCTCATGCCCATTTACAGAAGAATTCATCCTTTTTACTCTATTTATATTATGTTCTCCCTCTCTTTTCTTCAGACGTTCGTAGAGAACTTGAAGAAACTCCAAGCATGGGATTTCCAACTAATATTAAATCAGGAATCTCAGATATTCACTTTCCTCCTTCCAAGGTATGTATAAGTCTATATAGACTATATAATCAGTAAAGATTAGCAGAACTTGTGATAGTTAACTGACATCTTGTGTTCTACTCCGGTATCAGGCTAACCTCTCCTTTCACCATGCTGATCCACATTTTGGTGGTTTGATGCCTGCAGCTTATCTACCACAGGCAACAGTAAGTACATCCTCCTTTATCACATGTGCCGAAGAATATATGTGTTTGAGGTTCCATTATAATCTGAGGCTGTTCCATAAAGCTACTGAAATCAATCCAATCCTAAAATGGTGGATTATCTTGCTAAATTATCCAAGGCATTAGATTTAAGTTCACTTTAAATCCTTTCTGCAGATATGGAATTCCCAAATGGTAGGTAGAGTTCCTCTACCACCGGACTTCATAGAAAATGAACCCGTCTTTGTCAATGCAAAGCAATTCCATGCAATTATGAGGCGGAGGCAGCAACGTGCAAAGCTAGAGGCTCAAAACAAAATAATCAAATCCCGTAAGGTATATATCTGCTATCTCGCTCATTGTTTCGTTATCTCTTTCAGGTTTAATAACTATTCCATAAATCATATCATACAGCCTTATCTTCATGAATCTCGACATGTTCATGCTATTAAACGACCTAGAGGATCTGGTGGAAGATTCCTAAACACCAAACAGCTTCAAGAATCTGCAGAGCCAAAACACAACATGTCAATCCAACAACAACACACAATGGGAAACATATCTAGATCTGTGATTCACCAGATGCAGAACAACACTTCTGGCTCAGAGATAACCGTAGCTTCTGATGGCATCGATCTCTTTGGACACTCGGAGTTTCAGTTATCAGATTGCCCATCTCAGACAACCACAGCCATGTATGTTCATGGTCAATCAAATGACATGCATGGAGGTTTGAACACGCACCATTTCTCTGTCCATATCTGAGACACTGGAATCTGGTGCTGTCTATGTTCCCATAAAAAGGGAAGTCATCCTTGGCTAGTTCCGCTTCATTGGTAGCTCTTATTTTGCTTTTTGTTGTCCAGATATGACTTGATCGCTCAAAAACCTTCAAGCTTCAGTTCTTGTCTTTTGTGAAATAAATCATGTTAGTGTTTGTATTGGAATTTGAATTGTGAATCTTATGGTCTCTGCTCTGTGTGTTTACCAAAGCAAAACCGGAAATGTTGAAAGAAGCTAAACCGGATTAAAAAATTCTTATTTATAAACAATTGGATTTGATACCTTCCTTACATGACCAACAAGAGAAAAAGCAGAAGCGCATGTTTACAAAGAAGGCAAAACCACCTTCTACACAGCTAATTAAAGATTTTCTAGGCCTAGTTGTTGATACCATTACGATCTAGAATAAAACATGTCATCGTTCTTTGCAGAAAGACGCTTCAAGAACTCGTAAGTAGTGATCATAGTTGTTGCAGACATTGACATAGAAGCACATCGAGGTCCCAATCCTCTGTAACAAGCTCTCCATCCACCTTCCCTGACCAAAGTTCTAATAGTCTGTCCAAAAGTCGGACCACATTTCCTGTAGTTACTATCCTCTCCGTCTAGAACCTGCAATCTTGTCTTAACTGTGTCGAGTGGCATTGTAATCAAAGCGGAGACACTACCAGCAATGGCGGCACTAACACCTTGTACAGCCATTACGGTTTTGGAGTCGGGTTTAATCTTACGGGCTTCATCATCTCTCTTACAAACATAACACCCAACTCCGCTCCAAACCATCCGTTGTGCAACTGAGTATGTTGCCCACCAGAGCGCGTTAGAAGGAGCATAAGTCAAGGTCGATAGCCCGAACCCTCTGTACAATCCCTTTGGCCCATCAGCAGCAATGATCTTTCTAAACGCATCAAACCCATTAACATAATTACATCTCGACGCATTAACCAAACCACTACTTCCTTGAACCATAAGCCTTTGGCTCACCACATCAACAGGCGTCCAAACAAGCTGTGCAGCCATTGCAGCAGTCAAACCCCCAACGGCATTAGCAACAGCAGCAGCCTTAACTTCAGTAAATCCTAGGCTTACCGCTGCAGAGCCTACGTTACTCTTGGTTACCTCCAGTGCAGTCATGTACAATGCACGAGCAGGGATAGTTCCCATCAAAGAAGTCCCAAATCCTCTATACAATCCTTTGAAACCTTCGTGTCTGACAAGAGTGAACGCAGTCTTGATACAAGACGCTTGCGAGTAGCAAACTTGTTGCCTGGTTTTGATCAAAACCGCAGGGTAAAGAGCTCCTGATACCCCTGAGAACAAGGCCGCACCGAGAACAAAAAACTTCGACTTATCAAGCATTTCCCAATTAATATCAGCTGGAATATGAATCTCTCGAGATGATTCTTCCTCCGCAGCTTCCAGATTCATTTTCCCCACTTTTAACCAACTCAGAAATGGAAAATAAAAAACAAGAGAAACTCAAAGCTCCCTAAACCCTTCTCTATGACAGGACCTAATCTACCTATACAATTTTCCTAATTTGTACAGAACATAGTGAATCTATATATACAGAAAAGATATTTCTAACACCTGAGAATCACACTATACAAAACTCCAAGTAACCTGATTCGCTAATCGAAACTAAAATATAAAGATTTCAGAAGCAAAAGATCAAATCTAATCGGGTCTAACAATATCTCTGAGCAAATGGAAAACAGAACCAGTAAGTTGACCAAAACGGAGAAAATATCATCCTCTCTAAGATCAATCCTCACTGCAAAAGTCAGTAACTACGCCGGAGATTATCAAAGATAACAGAGGAATGTGAGATCGGATAGATAGAGAATTTGAACAGTTGGGAAATGAAGGAGACAAGTAGGCTTTATATAGTGTCAGCGAGTGAAGAAGCTAGGGTTCCTTTTGTACTAATAAAGAAACCAAAAGAGAGTTATTATTACCAGTATTTTGAATCTGACCAAATTTTGTCTTCTTTTGGTTTTGTTCAAACCGGTTTTCTTATTTACTAATGGAACTGTGAACCAACTTTTTAATGCTAAAGCTACAGTGCTACATAGGGGTAAAATCAAGTTATAGATTCTTATAAAACTCATTTAAACATAATAATATATAATAATTTGGGTTTAAATTATTTGATTTGGTCATTAGATACTTAAATAACTCAAATCAAATCCTACTTAAATAACTCAAATCAAACCCAAATCATTACATAAACTATTAAATATTATATTAAAAATTAGCAAACATAAATGAAATAATAAACAAGTATTTTTAACAGTAAATCATTTTGTATATATAAAAATTATATAATTTTATTAGTCACTGTAATGATAGGTTAATTGTTTTTTTTTTGTCTCAAGGTTAATTGTTTTTAAGTATAAAAATCTAAAATCTAAATAAATCAAATTCAAGATGATACCGCACAGATGTTGAGGGACATGATTACAAGGAAAATCAACCCCGATGTCATCACTTTCAGTGCGTTGATTGATAGTTTTGTGAAAGAGGGAAAGCTTCTAAAGGCTACAGAGATGTACAACGAGATGATCCAACGAGGCATAGATCCTGTGTTTTTACATATAGTTGTTTGATAGACAGCCTTTGCAAGGACAACCAACTAGATGAGGCTAATCAGATGTTGGATCTGATGGCTATCAAGGGATGCTATCCTAATATCGTCACTTATAGTATCCTTATAAATGGATATTGTAAAGATAAACGGGTTGACGATGGTTTGAAACTGTTCCGCAAAATGTCTCTTAGAGGNGGGTTGACGATGGTTTGAAACTGTTCCGCAAAATGTCTCTTAGAGGAATAGTGTATCATAGACAACGGAGAAAGTTGAGAGCTGGCAGATCAGACATTCAAAATGGTTGCCGATACATTTGCTTATAGCACTCTCATCCAGGGGTTTTGTCAATCGGGGAAACTTAAGGTTGCTAAAGAACTCTTCCAAGAGATGGTTTCTCAAGGAGCTCACCCTAATATTGTAACCTACATGATTTTGCTGGATGGGTTTTATGATAACAAAGATCTGGAAAAGGCATTGGAAATATTTGAGAAGATGCAGAAGAGTAAGATGGATCTTGATATTGGTATCTATAATATTATCATACATGGGATGTGCAATGGTGGTAAATTAGATGATGCTTGGAATTTATTCAATAGCCTCCTTCTTAAAGGAGTGAGCCTGATGTCAAAACATACACTGTAATGATTGGAGGACTGTGTAAGCAAGGATTACTGTCTGAAGCGGACCAATTGTTTAGAAAAATGGAGCAAGATGAACTTGCGCCAGATAGTGGTACGTACAACACACTCATCAGGGCACATCTTCGGAGTAGTGAAGTAACCACTACTTCAGTGGAACTCCTAGAAGAAATGAAGAGGTGTGGGTTCGCTGCAGATGCTTCCACTATAAACATGGTTGCTGATATGTTGTCGGATGGTAGATTGGAGAAAACCTTTCTAGATATGCTTTCTTAGAATGTCTGATCTGCCAGCTCTCAACTTTCTCCGTTGTCTATGATACACTATTGATGCAATCATTTTGTTCTATCGTTCAGTTATGCAGATGGGTAATGACGAGTGTTGAAACTTGATGAGCAATAATATTTTTGCTAATCTGTTGCAATACTTCTCCATTGTTTGTTGTATATTTTTGTTATGGTTTTCAGATAACAAACACAAATTGGATTTTAATGTCGGTCAAAGACATTTTTTTACCTTTATTGTTTTAAGCAAAAATTTGTTTCATATAATAACACTAATTCAAGTAGAATTAAGAAAACAGGAACCAAGTAGAGTCTCTTACAAGGTAGATTGCTCAATCTTTCCAAAAGTAGTTTAGGTTAGTAGCATAGTTGGAGCTATGGCGTTTTATGATGATCCGAATGATCCATGGTTCAAGAACCAATTCATCGAATCCGTACACCCAGTACGTTGTTACTTGAACTGGCAAGAGAAAGGCTCTGGTGACTCAAACCGATCTAGAGAGAGGACCAAAAGGAAGAAGATAGAGATGTCTCTAGACCCACTTGAACCATCAAAGTTGAAGCAGAAGCGTGTTTCAAAACCTGTTCCTGTCGTGTATCTGCCACCTAAGAAGCCTGTTGCTGTCGCCAAGAAGGAGCAAGACTGGACTATACCGCCTTGTGAATTCATCTGGAAATACCGAAGCAGCATATATGATGTTCAGATCAATGATAACTTTGGCAAGCTAACAAAAACACTTAAAACAGCTGAAGAGGGAGCTATGAAGGCTATTTCGATGAGGAGAGAGATGCCTAAAGAGAAGGAGCTGAGAGATCATCTTGCCCAAAAGGCTGATGAGTGTGAGGAGAATGATGATTATGAATATGACAAAGAAGAGATTGAGAGGATGAAGATTCAAGAATTGTATTAATCAGTTTCGCAAGTATGGATTCATCGAGCCAGGCAATAATTCTTTGATTTTACTTTTGTCTACCATACAAGTTTGTCTACCAAAGACACATGTTCTCTTTCTTTGGTCATTCTTTTCTATGCTTTTATGGTTCCAAGACAACAAATTTGCTTCACCGTTCGAATTAGTTTGTCACTCCGGCTAATGAGCCTGGTGTTGGACTTTAACTCCGGCTATCGGCACTGGGGAGTTTTTGTACTAAAGAAGAAGCAGATCAACATTCTGATGATTATCTATTGTCTTTGGTTAATGTCTGATGATATTCTGTACATCCCACATGGTGCATCAAATCATAATTGTCTTTGGTTATTTTCTTCATCTTAATTACAACGTTAGTAAGTTACCTATTCAAAAGATGTAATCAGAGAATTGCATTTTAAGCAATGGCTTACAAAAACATGGCCCCAGACAGAAAAATATTTATTTCACAAGTCACAAATGACAATGCAATGTTTT
>OVAP01000241.1:0-32600 GCA_900406295.1 Aurinia saxatilis | reverse complement strand
TTTTTTTTTTTTTTTTTTTTTTTGAGTTTTTTTACCCCTAACAATAGCAAAATATTACCAGAAAGCAACTGGCAAAAGATAGGCCTATAACTTATGTACAGGCAATTTTTATAAAGAACAATACTGATCTCCTAATCTGATAATGTCCTAGAGATCGATCGGATAAAATGTCTGGAGACTTCAATTTGAACTTTCCAGCAAGAACATGAAGTTGGAGTTTTGGCGAATCAAGGGAGGAGGATCGATCTCTGCAACCTCTAAGTTTTCAATTGATTTCGAGATATCGTCAACCGAGAATGGGATGCTGCAAAAGAATCATCAAACACATAGGATTTGATCAAAACATCAAATCTTTTTCAAGTGAATACTTAGCGTTTGTTTTAAAGTCTTTCTGGGGGTTACCTTGAATCGTCGTCTAGTAAGAACGAATTGCCAGTCGCGTCACGCCTCATGCTTGCCATCACCTGTATCATTTTTGCCAAGCATTTAAAGGAGCATACTTAGCTAATGGCTCAGAATAAGACTAATGTTGACGGTTTGCTCGAGCAGGTCTATTAATCAGATGAAAGTGAAAGCAAAGAGTGGAAGATATTGACTTGCCTCTGAAGATAAGCTATGTGTACCGTATTTGTCGTCCCAATACATAGTACTGATCCTGTACAGTTGTTGTATGCTAAGCGCCTACAGAGAAACAAAAAGGGTTGGTTCCATTTACATTGAGATGAACAGATGAGGAAACAGATTCAAAAGATAATTTTAACTAACCGGACAAAGTTCGGTAGTTATCTCGTTTAAGGTCTTTTTAGGCTTTTGATGTATAACCAAGAAGCCAACAGCTTGTCTGATGTGCTTAAGTTCCTCCCAAGCCGAGCCAACAAACTAGAACACAATCAAAAGCATAATAAGCACACTGCCCGAAAAAACCAAGAGAGTGAAACATCCAATACCTCTTTCGTTGCTTCATGGCACCACCGTTCCAGCACCGCAAGCCCTGTTTTTACAAACTCTCCGTTGCTAAACGAGCAGCATTCACGTCTCAAAAGAAGGCTACAGGGTTGATTCAAAGGGGAAAAACATAAGTGGATGTGTTCTATGTGGTCGCATGACAGATGCAACTATATACCACATTTACCTGTTAAACAACTGAACGTTGATAAATGAAAACATCTGCCCGAACACTTTAGAAATTAGCAACGAAGGCACCTACGGTTTTGGGAAAGGTTCAAAATTTGTGAGGAAAAAGACCAAGAAAGTTTTCAAGATTAAGCTTTGGCTTATTTTACTCACGTAATTAGCTCTCATAGTCTTCAGGTGGTTGTTTAGACATGTGACAATGCTTTGCCAATGAGCAATTAGCGCTTTTTGAGTAACAAAATTATTCTGTGTACGTCCCTTTGCTAAACCAGAACGTGGTGCCCTTGGTGCCTGTTTCCATCAAATCGCAAAACAAAAACTAGACTCAGCAGAATAATACCACAATACAACACTTATTATATAATCTGTGACACCAAAAAAAAGCAACTAAAAATAGTACTTACCTGAATGCAAGAAGCAAGCAGAGGAGCAATTTCTTTCTTCATCTTGTCTCGGATCGTTCCATATATCTTTTCTAGAAAAGCTGTGAGTTGCTGCTTGAAAAGCAGAGCAGGATATGTAGCTTCAACTTGACGTAGTTCGTCTAGCCCACCACCAATCACCCTTCCATTCATAAATGGGAATACAGAACTTTGTGGAGAACCTCGGAGACTCTATTGTGCAAATAATTCCACGAGAAAATTGAGACTAATGAAATTAAGGCATTTTTTAGAGACATGTAAACACTTATAATCACCTGAGATACCCGTCCAAACAAAGTTGTAGACAATGCCCGACGTCTATCAGGAGTTAAGGTTGCTTTACCATCAACTTTCAGAGTTCGCTGAAGCAACATTAATAGTGTGGCAGAATTGGATAACCAATAGCATAGTACATCGCTGTTTTCCGGCACCTGCACAGATGTAAAATTTAGAATGAGAACACCCATGAAGCAGGGAAGAGCATTTGCCTTGGTATGAAAGAACATCAAAACTACCTCGATGGCGGATGCTATTGTCTCGATTATACGATTAAAGATAGTGGTTCTTTCTACTTCAAAAGATCTCCAGTGTATCAAACACTTGTATATCAGACAGGCAGCAACAGGCTTTCCTTCAGAAAATCCTATATCCTCCGAAATAGACTTTAGTAGTAGCTCTTGATTTTCCTGCAAGATGGAAAAAAACCCGCATTGCTCATAGACCAGAACATTTTGTCTTTGCAAATTAAATGTGACAAGGCGTCAAAGTGATAGCTACCTGCTGTTTCTGATTAAGCGATCTCTGGGGCCTATCCTCGGTTTCAGGTTCCTGGAGTAAATCATCCAGTATTAAATCATTTTCAATATAAATGGCAATTAGACAAAAGGGATTATTTTATTTATAAACATACTTGAGCTTGTAATATTCCTCCATTGGAAAAAGTACCCTTCTCAGGAGTTCTCTGCGATTTCAAGGATATACCAAAGAGGTCATGTGCACAGTTAAGAAGTTATATGCAAATACAGATCTTTTGTCCACCGGTACCTGAATGATGGTGGTTTTTGGTCTTAGGGCCAAAGCTCTAGTAGTTGGTGATATGGAAAGAGATTGTTGCCGGAGTACTTTATTCTCTGACTCCAAATTAGAGACTTTTTCTTGAAATCTAATTCAAAAGAAAGGTAAGTCTTTTGTCAATCTTCTATTTAAGAGAAAAAAAGAAGCAGTAAATGCAATATCTGGTAATAAAAAATCTAAATGCTCTACCCGAGTAAATAGAAGCTAATTTACCATAGATTTTGTGCATATAAAAGAGAGAAATTTTCTTCATCCAAAAAAAAATTATCGAGGGAAAGAAATTTTTGAAAACAATAACAAAGGTAATAGCACATGGAGAAAGAAATGCATCATATATCTCAAATTTGTGAATCACAACAAACCTCTGAACAGAATCTTGAAGCTGATCTATTTTTTTTCCAGCTTCTTCAAGTTTCTTACTTAATTCCTCATTTTGAAACACGGCACTACTGTAAGCTTGTTTTGCTTCATCTGCCTTGTGTGTTTCTGATGACAACAGTCCCTGCATAGTTAGGACCATGTTCATATTGTAGATCAGTGGCATGAACAAACAAAAATGGAAGCCAACAACATAACGCATTTACGTTCTAAAATTCTAAGACAGAGAGAATTCTTATAACCAAATTTACGCATCTGCAATTATGGTGCAGAAGCAAGTACAACTTCAAGTTATTTGGATATAAATACGACAGCTGTTTACCTTTAGTCTCTCAATTTCGTTGCTTAAAGAATCAATCTTTTTTGTATCTTCAACAACAACAGGTTCCTTATTGACTAGACTAGCTTCTTCAATTGCTATTCGAGCTGCCTCCTGTTCTTTCACGGCCATTGTAGTAGCTTCGTTCAATTGTGACCGCATGGTGTGCAAGGCCTCTTGCAGCTTTGCAACTTCTTGCACTTTTGCCTCCTCAAGATCAGTCTGTGTATCAGTAAAAAGATAAAGATATAATACAACCAACTTTCCCGAACAGTTAACCTAAATATATTTCTCAAAGAAAAATTGACATTTAAGTTACCCTTAATCGCTTCTCCAGTTGCAAACGCCAGGTAAGCTCTTCCACCCGCTTCTCCAATTTATCCTTAGCGTCTTTAAGAGCACCGGTTTCTCTTGCAGCCTAATCAATATACACATGAGAGCAGACAGCTAAATAAGAAAAGTCATGCACACTGTCTTAGCAATGAAAATTCATCAAGCAAAGAATCCAACCATTTTCAGCATTCTAAGCTCTCTTCTAGCAAGTCTACATCTCCAGGCACATTGAGTGACTATTGCCGCCTTCTGAAGGCTTGTGTAATATGAGTACGCTTGGCGACCACGCCAATGAGCCTGAAAACGAAAGAGGTAAGGACATGTTATGCATCAAGGAGACCAGTCGCTTCCCTATTCCTGTCAGCAAGAACAAGCAAAATGTGTTTTACCTGAATTACAATGGCAGCTTTTGTTTGCCTTCTTAACCTGAACTCATTGCGTGCAATCATGCCCCTTAAGCCAGTCTGCAACACGATTGCAGATGATCTGATGGTGACAAAAGATTTCCTGGCAACGTACCGGCGGAAATTCTTCTGGAATCTTAAAGCTGCAGCTTCTAATTTCAGCTTCTTGTGTACCGTCCGGGCAATCTCCCCTGCAATTAGTACATAGTACAACCAACTTAAAACCACCAGCCACCATCATCGATAGAAAAAGAGAAGTTATGAGCAAACAGAAAAACAAGCAGCTGATAAAGAAAGGATTATGCTCCAAATGTAAGCCCTATAGTTCTGAGTGAACGGCGTGCACCGTGGTGAAACGTAACTGATGTGCAGTAATTACCTCGTAGGAAGGATTGCAATATAATTGTAGCATTGCGAAGAGAACCAAATTTCTTTCTGGCAATGAATGTGCGGAATTTCCTCTGTATGACTCTGGCAGCATTTCCAAGCACCTCAGCTCTCCTGGCATCTAATTCAGCCATTTGACCAGCTCGAAGGCAAATCTTTGTCTTTCCTACCTGTGAACAACATGATAAAGGTGTGCATGTGTAATCCTGAACAAGATACTGAAAATGTCGACTACGGGAACGACAGAAAAGGTATTTCTCATTATAAAAGGTTATGATCCCAGGGATCAAGACACGACGATAAGTATCCATGATTCTGAAAAAAGAGAACTCGGAAAGAAAGCAGCAGGCCAGAATGAAAAAGCATATCATACCTGGTAGTCTCTTAGACCTTTCTTATCAAGAATCATTTGGCAAGCTAATTTATCATCAAAGCTGTAAAATAAGGTATGGTAGAACTGCTTTATACACTGACTTGTCAAAAAAAAAAAAGCGAACCTCTGAGAGAGACTTACCTTCCGTCCAGAACTTCTGGAGCAAGGAGACCAAAACGATCAAGAAAGTCATAAAAGGCAAGCCTGGTAGGATACCCAGCGCAACTGATTCTAATGGCCTCAAGAACACCCTGCAAGTGAAACTAGTTAAAATTTCTGGAGAAGGCATTGCATTTAATGAATACTAAATATATAAAGAGACTTTGTGTTGGCTAACTATGTTAATGTATAATTGTGTAAAAGAGAATCGTAATACAAAAGGGATAGTGTATTCTACGCCTAAGAATTAGATCCAAATATTGAGGTGTATTAAATACATCCATTAAATTTAGACAGGACATCCTTACCCCACAACGTAATTGATGAAGAACGTTGAAATTCTCAAAGACACCAGGTTTAAGAACATTGTTTGGCTTTATACATCTGATATAATGAGGTTTAGTACCATTCAGTGATTCCATTAGCGAGTGAAGTTGTTGCTGCAGATATAGGTAAGTGATATCAATAAATTTTCTTTTAGATCTAGCAATGTATATTTAGCAATTTTACATGCAATACCTTGAACCGTGACCCAATAGACGAAAATTTTGATGACCTGGATGAGTCTTCATGAAGCGCATGGAACAATCCCGCCACAAAGGAGCACTCAGATGCAGCAAATAGAGCTTGATGTTCAGCCACTATATAATCCTTGTTCTTGTCGATAAAATGGTTTGATTGATAGGTAACCTTGCAAATGTAGGAAAACACATCAAGAATAGAAAGCTCAAGTTCAGTTTCAGTGAGAGAAAGACAAAATCATGAAGAAGCAATACTGTACCTCTCCTGCATAATGTGATATGGTAAAATCAGTGCGAGAGAGCTTCGGTTTGGCAAATCTCTTGTGATCTTTGAACGTCTGGAACAACTTTTGGGAGAAGGTTTCATGTGTAGACTTAGGAAACATGCTGTGTTGAACCAATCAAAAACATGAGGGGCTAGACTATGAGAAAGGCATACAAGTCAATCTGAGATAGAAAAAGCATACCAGGCTTCATCTAGAAGTGAAATAATTCCTCCTGGTTTCTGATGAAGACACACAATTTCAGCATAAGAACAGGGAAAGCATAACATAATTGGACAGTGAACAAAATCTCTGCTCATAAACCCTACTATGTTTACCATCAAGCAATCAAATATCACAAACTGAATGTAAGTCTGTTTATATTATAAGAAAGGAGAAACATACCTTTTCTATTAAATCAAGAACATCTTGGTTATCAATAAATTCTATAAAACTCCATTCAATCTCTTCTTTGGTGTACTCTTCCTGCTCCATCTTGAAAACATGCTGCAAAAGAGTGATACCAGAATAAGTACAATCTCTTATTAAAATGCAAAGGAAACCAAATAGGGAAATATAAAAACTACTAACCTGATTAAAATGCTGTTGCAGTTTTTCATTCGTAAAATTGATGCAAAATTGTTCAAAACTGCATGCCATACATGGAATCAAATACAACTTTAGCCATAGATAAATCTACTAGCTTTCACGGTTAGTAGTTGCCTTTCATCATCTTGACACATTTTACATGAAACTGTATGTAACATCCACTTAATATCACAGAAATTCACATTTCACTCTTGTTTTCAGTTAACGTTTGAGACATTAAATAAGACATAGTGGCATAGGCAATGTTCAAATAAATGCAAGAAAATGATCTTCCAATATAAAAAAAAGAAAGTTTTTCTTTAGAGCTATCCAGATATGTCTAAACTGGTCTCCCTGCATTCTCAGAATGAAAGGGGAAAGGTGAGAGCAAAGTACCTATTGCATTTGAAACTTTCAAACCCATAGATATCCAGAACTCCAATAATCGACTTTGAGCTTGAGTCCTGCCCGATGGAAGTATTAATTTTATTCACAATCCTGTAAACAATAGGAAAAATGCATTAATTATATATAAATGCCAGAGTGGGAAACAGAAGAGGGAATTTGGTCGAATAGCTTTACCAGTCAAACAAGTGAGAATATATTGTCTTGGCCAGGGTATCCCTACTCGCAATAGCATTATCAGGATCAAGAATTCTCGTTATAATCTCTTCAGGTGTAACCATCACACGCCTAATAAGAGCGTCTTCTAAGCTCTGGGCGTTACACCTATGAAAACAAGTGTACAATACGGAGAACAGTTTTTATGAATAATCCACAGAACCGAAAATTGGACAAACAGATTCAAATATAGTAAAAAAAGGAGCATACATAAGTAGCTCCGCTGCCAAGTTAAGATGAAATCTAGAAATTTCATCCTTGATGACTGAGGAATCAATCTCTTCCCCCTTTCCAAAATCAATGTTACCAAGATGAAGAATCGCAGCAACCACTCTGAAGATTGCCTCCTGAATATATTACTTTAGATGTCAGACTCTAACATGAAAGTAGCAGGACAGAAACTATATCTTTAACACATCAATTTGAGGACCTGTTCTTCATTACTGATTCCAACTACATCCATAGCTTTTCTGGTTTCAAGGTATTCACTAGCATCATCAACACCATCCAGTTTATAACAACTTGACTGATTTAGATAATGGAATGACTGTGGGTTTCCCAGCTTGTACTTCTCTATATCCTGCAATATAACCAAAAAAATATATACGTAAAATAGGGAGTACATAACGGCATGGGAACATGCACATAATGTGTCAATTAGAAAGAAGAAAAAATTGAGATACCTCTCGGGGAGCAGCACAAAGAAGGTAAAAGCAATGGTAGTTCCTTTCGGGATCTGAGATTTGGCAAACACGGGACCTCTCAAGCAGATAAGTCCTAATAGCTGCCCCAGATATCCTTCCCTTCTTGTCAAATTGAATTTCAACAAATTTACCAAAACGACTGCAACCGGGCACCATCAAAACGAGTGGAAACGGACACATATGAGTTATCTTACAGCACAAGTGCAAATATATAGATAAAAAAAAATGACTTTTAAGGAACCAATCATTTAACAGCAAATCCTAGTAATTAAACAACTACTCATTAATAAATCTAGCTGATAAACCAAAATTTGGAAAGAGCGTAAATGCACCTTGAATTGTTGTTTCTTGAAGTTTTTGCATTGCCAAATGCTTCGAGAACCGGATTGGACTGCAATATTTCAGTGGGAATATAACCATTAAGTTATGTACAGCCATAATTAGAATATTCCTAATTAATCATAAAATATTAGAACAAACCTCTAAGACTTGTTGTTCAACTGTCCTTCCTTCTACACCAGACCTTCCTCCCAAAAAGGCAAGGTATCTCATGAGCATCTTTGTTGTCTCAGTTTTACCAGCCCCACTTTCTCCACTCACCAAAATTGAGTTGCTTTGTCCTTCATTAATCATTGCCCTAATTTTTAACACCATTACAAAATCAGTAAACTATCACACAAAATACATAGAAGGTATGATAAAAAAGTTGAATGAGAACATGCACAAACCTATATGCAGCATCCCCGATTGCAAAAACATGAGGACTTAGGTCTCCAAGTGGTTTTTCCTTATAATGCTCCATCATGTCGGTTGCATAAAGATGAGGGAACCTTTGGAATGGATTAACTGCTATTAGGATATTCCCCGTATATGTCTACAGAAGCAACACAACACTTATTAGTATTATAACTTGTATTGGATGAGTTCCTATGCAGCAACAAATAGTATGTGATGCTTTAAAAAAGGTAATGATATCTTACGTAGATATGATTAAGTTCATATCTTGTCTCGAGGTTTTGTAAGACTCCGGGCTCATGCAAGTATGAAAGCGTTGTCATATCATCTACACCACCGGAGGGGGTTTCAGTATCCTTGGGAAAATATACATTCGTCACAACCTGAAAATCCATAGGACAAGGAGATATGTTAGGAGAATCATAGCCAGCAAAGAAAAGAGTACATCTATACCTGATGATAGAATACTTATCACGAAAATATGAGAAAAATATACTGAAACGTGTAGGAGCATATATTTTGAGAAATGCTTTTACGTCACACACTGCATTTTACCATATTCAACTGTTTCCCTATCACATATAACGGTCTCAATAAAAGTAGCTCTCACAGCATATCAAGATAACTACCAAATAAAAAAACACGCAAGCTTGAATTTCTTTCATTCCGTGTATCCTCAGAAAGACTCGCCTTTCGACATTCAATAATTACCAAAAAAGATATTTTCTAGGTTGTTTATTCTTTTTAGTACATTATTCTGCTTCATCAAAGCACAAAAACCTTCATCTCCTCTAAATGCAGAAGGTATAAACTTAAAAATCTAGGGTTATAAGCATACAATCACAATACTTTCACTCCAAATTCAGATGCAATAAATAATCAACATCCAAACACATCAGCTCACTTATTCCAACTCTTTCAGTCTACTGTGTACTCTTCACACAAAAATTAATAAATTGTAAGGTGACAGAAATCTTACAGTTTTCCCTTTCTTAGTTGTAACATGAACATTGTCACCATGGATCCGAGTTACTTGTCCATCAACCCACGCTAACTCCGGATCTTCAACCCACACATGTGAGCCCACAATTATAACTGGAGCAGCCTACAAAACATTACATTGCGTTAGACAAACATCAGCATCCTTCAAACAACATCAATTCCATATTTTCCAGCTTAAAAACGAGATGTTTTGAAACTAACAACAAGCTTCTCAAAACCTAGCTAGACATAGTCAAACCAAAATCTTCACACAAGTAAAAAAACCAACAAATTACAAAATCAACTAAGGGGTTTCGATTTTTTGGCATACACAAGTGGAAAAACAAAGAGGTAAAGAAGAGGGAGAAGAGGGAATTACAGATATTTGAAATTTACCATTTTTAATTACAAAAAGAAATTGGGGGAAAACCCCAAAACGAGAGATTGAAGCAGAATCTTCCCCCTGTTCGAAGTAGTCGTAAAGTCAACGTCTTTTGACCGGAGATCAGTGTGAGGAGGAAGCCCTTAGGGTTGTTCTTAGTCTCTGGGGATTGTTGAATGAATCGGTGTGTAGAGAAAGAGAGAGAGAGTTTCAAACTTTCAAAAAAGAAGCGTTTCGGTTTGATTTCTCGTTGGAGCTCCGAGAGAGACCCCCTTTGGGGATTTCTTTTTTGTATTGTCTGATAAGGATACTAGTAGGTCCCACTGTTTAGCTTACAAATGGACGGCATCGCTCATTTTTACGTTATTTTTTCTACTCTGCCAAACATATTCAAAATTGAAATATACTCTTCTCAGCGGGTAAAACTAAAAAATTAAGAAAAAATAAATTCATGAATGTATGGTAGTTTTTTGGAGAATCTTTTTTGGAATTTGTGGTGGAAAAGAGAAGTATTATCTTTTTTCCTTCTTGTAAAATGATTAAAATTAGTGTTATTTTAATATGAGTATATTAGGATAGACTGGTAAAGAAATGTCATTGTATGGAAAGATAGGTGGCCTCTGAATTGTTATTACTGGCGTAGATGGAATAATATAGAACAAATATTTGTTACCTTAGCTAAGAAATTATTATTTCCTTACAAGGTGATTATTGAGAAAATAGAGTAAAGGGGGAAAATTCTCAAAATGTAATTAAAAAAACGTGAGCGGCAGGATTCGAACCTGCGCGGGCAAAGCCCACATGATTTCTAGTCATGCCCGATAACCACTCCGGCACGCCCACCTTTTGTTTAATCTCCGGTTTTCTTGTATACTACTCGATTACTACACAGTTCCGGCGTTGTTGATCTATGACTTGTAAGAAAGCCCTAACTTCAGGACTCTCTGTAATAGCAGAATTTGTACTACACTCTCATAACCTAGCCCTGCGCAATTGAGATCTGAATTCTGCAGAAATGGCCGCAGCTTTAGCTTCTAGACTCTCCAAAGGTACGTATAACGTATTCAAGCTACTTGTACTCCACTAGCTTAAGTCCAAAATTTAGATTTTGTATTATTTTAATACTGTAAAAGTTTCGTTCTTTCAATAAAAAATGTTCTTTACTGTGTGTACCCACTAGATCATATGCAAACACTAAAATTCTAAGAACTCTGGTTGTGAAAAATCAGATCTTTTAGTAGATAAAACCACAATTCTTCGTTCTTCAATCGATGGCTTTTAGTTGTTGAATTTTGTTAACTGAATTGGGTTGGTTCATGAGAGGAAGATTCAAGAGTAAAACTTGTGTTCTTTTAGTTGATATCGTTTTTTGTAAAAAGTCTCTTTTTTTTGCTTCTGTTGTAAACAGGACGTTCATTGCTTGGAGGTCTTACCAATGCTTTCTCTGGTTTGATGAGTTCCTCTAATGAAATGATGAGTGGAAGCATCCTCTCTCAGGTCAAGCCTCTACTTTACGATAAATTTGGAATTGTCTTACCTTTGAATTGATGAAACTTTGTGAATTGTGTCTTGATGATTTTCCATCTACAGCAACAACACAGGACATTCATTCAAATGGGGACGAAACTCAAAGTCGTGGACAACTCAGGTGCAAAGGAAGTGATGTGCATTCAATCACTCAAGGCGAAAAAAGGAGCAAGACTTGGCGATATCATCGTTGGTTCTGTGAAACAGGCGAATGCAAACGGTAAAATTAAGAAAGGGAAAGTCGTTTACGGTGTGGTTGTGCGTGCTGCGATGCCGAAAGGGCGTGTAGATGGAAGCTATGTCAAGTTTGATGACAATGCTGTTGTAGTTGTGGGTGAAAAGAAGAAGAAGGATTCAAAAAATGATAAAAAGGGAAAATATCAGTATGACGAACCGACTGGTACCCGGGTATTTGGTCCTGTCCCGCACGAGTTGCGCAAGAGAAAACAGCTCAAGATCCTAACTTGTGCTCAGCACATTGTTTGAGACATCCATCAGTTAGGTTTCTGTTTTATCTGTTAAACTACCTCTCATCTTTTTTATTTGTTAAACTCTTACAAGATTAAAAGGCTTTTAGCTTAAAAACGTCTTTATGACAATTTTATATTGCTTCACCTCAACAGCAGGAGATAAAAATTCACAAACCCAATCATATACATGTTACAAGAACCACCAATTGTTATCACCATTATTTGTATTATAATTGCTATAGGCAATGAATTGTCTATTACAACAAGTATTTATATATAAAAAGAAAACGTATTAAGGTTAATGGGACATAAGTTTCAATTACAATTTCCTTTAGCCACATCTCCACTATTACAACACATCCATCTACTTTTCATAGATCCCAAAAGATGACTTAATAAAAAAAACATTTCATTTCTATTCTTCTTGTACATAACAAACATACACATTCAAGTCCACGAGAAAAAGGAATGGACTTTTTTAGCTATGCATTCAATATCAAGTCTTCATGTCTTCTTCCCTCCCAGCATTTCACTATTTATTTTTTGTAAACTTGTGGATATTAAAAAATAAGAAACAATAATTATAATAGTGTAAGAGTTCGAGCGTACAGTGTTTCATGATCTGGTGGTCCTCAACTTTCTTTGAGCTTTCAAGTCGACCACAATGACAGAGATATTGTCTTGGCTTCCCTTTTGAATAGCGAGTTTAGCTAGATACTCCGCTGCAGCTTGGCATGCGGGGTCTGCCCCTACACCTCTCTCAGCTAAAGGCAAGGCTCCATACTTCTTGTACCAAGCCCATATCCGTCTCTTTGCAAAGTCACAAGCTTCTTGGTTACTCATTACATCCCAAAGGCCATCACTGGCCAATATAAGGCACTCGTCTTCTCTTGCCCGTGGCATAAACATCACTTCGGGATCTGGTATCACAAATGGCTCAAGATACTCGTCACCTGAAAAAGATGCAGAGAAAACCCACTTTAGGAGTTCTAATGATTTGTAGACACTGTAACAGGTAGTACTGATCCTCATCCCTAGATATGGTTATTGAATGTTAAATTCTCAATAATTTGTGCTGGTGTGACCTACCTATGGACCTGGACATGGCGAGAACACCAGAAACTCGAGCCCCTTGCCACTGTATAACTTTTCCGCCTGCTTTCTCTATTCTTGCATACTCATCCTCTCTATCTGGCTGGAAACAGAAGTAAGAAAATTCATTAGCCTCTGTATGATTGAGAAGTAAGAAACTTTGTCATAATGTGTTAAAAACTCTATTGAGAAAAAGGAGGATTCTTTACTTTGTGATCAACTGATAAAGGCATGGATTCTTTGCCGCGGAGTAAAACCGCTCTTGAATCACCACAGTTTGCGACAATTATATGTGATGAGCAAACCAAGGCAACCACGGCAGTTGATCCAACGGTTTCAGGAGAAACAGCCTGACAAACCCTATCAGTAGAACCAACAACAGGTCTGTTGATTTTCCCTTTGACCTCATCATCGACCTTTAGGTAACAATCGACAAAGACTTTCTCCCACTGGACCTGCCTTCCCTCACCAGTGTTCCTCTCACACAATTCCTCTTTGATTCGTTCAATTTCTTCAGCCAACGCAGAGTGGATCCTATCATGGCAATAGTCAGCAACCTGCAAGAATCCCATTTCCACCAAAGCCGTCATATATTACATAACAACCTGCAAAGAATCCCATTTCGAGCAAAACCCATATCATATATACAGACAACCTATGGGAACATAACATAAATTCAAAATACCTTTCGGGTTCATACATGGACAAACTCTCTCTATTGCTAAACTCAATATTAAAATTTGTGTATTACAACATACCTGAGCACCTCCGTGGCCATCATATACACCAAAGAAGTGACTAGTGAGGTGTGTGAGACTTGGACTCATCCCTTCATGATCCCCCATAAGCATTTTAATGGGAATTTTCAGAAAATGAGGTATCGCTGTAACAGCATCCTCCATTTCAGGTCTTCCACCACAAATAGAAACATTTCCCCAAAGAGGTATACAATCTAGCTCATAGACACTCCTGGTTCCCCTCCCTACATTATGAATTTCTTCAGGCAACCTAATGACTACCTCTGAAGCTTCCACCTCCATATTCACATCGTGATTCAGACTTGTTATTAGGACTTCTGCTGTAGGAACCTGATCTATGGTAGTCTCGTTAAGGATAATCGCCCTAGCAAGAACTCGCCCATTATCTACCTCACTCGTACCTGGCAAACTTATCTCCGACCTAGCGTTCACAACTATTAAACCCTCGCTTATAATAGTCGCATCAGATACTAATACTTCATCTTCTTCTGATTCTTGGACACTTACACCACCAAAACTATTAGCAGAGGACAAGCTACTGGCTTCGGATAATATCTTCCCTTTTGGCTCTTCTGTCACATCTTCTTCCTTCGTCAAATACTCAATCTCTCCATTCCTAAAACTTTGACTTTTCTGATCACACAACATGTCAACAGCATCCGTAACATTCTCCAGCTGCGAAATCTCTACCGTCGACGAGATTCCTGAGTCACACATCGTGTTAGCTAAACTCAAAGTCAATGCAACTGCTGGTGACATCTCTTCCATGAGCTCCTATGCTCCTTTCCACAGCTTAAAAGACTACAAATGGATCATCTTCTTCCTCTTCTTCTCTAGACCATGTTCTAGTAACCCAATTAAGCTTTATTCACACTAACCTAGCCATAGAGCAGTGAATCAAGAACAAAAACGTACCTCAAGAGAACAGATCTGATGGATCTAAGAGAAGAATCCTCTGTATCTTGATGTAGTTTACATCAATCCTAAGATCCTCTATAACTCTTAGATCTTCCCAAATCAGAAAATTTCACACAAACCCTAAATTAGAAAACCCCCAAATTTTCAGCCTTTTTGAGGAGAGAGAGTAGAGACTACACAAAAAGCTCAGAACTTTATCCAAAATTGGAAACAAAAAAAAAAAACAGAGGATCAGGTGAAATTGAAGAAACAAAGATTACAACAGAGCAGATGATTTCATCAGCAACATGAAATCACACAAAAGTCGAACCTTTTTATCTTTATCTTTCCAAAACTAAACATTTGCTTCTCTCCTGGATCTCTTATGGTTTTTAACCCAAGAAAATAAATAAAAATAATAATGAATCTCAAATTCTTTATGTGACAACGACCTTGATATTAACACGTTGATCCAATCAGTTTATTAAATTAATTAAAATTTCAGTTTCTCATTATTCAATAATGGAAAGATTGTTGCCGCGTGTCCTCTCTTCTATAAAGGTCAAGACTTCACCAATAATTTTCCTAATTTACACATAATTAAGAATTTTTAAGATAAGATGCTTTAGCTTAATCTTTACATAACACAGAGAAGACTTCTTCTAATCTTTTACAATTTTATACAAAGACTTAGAGATTGGAATTTTCCAAAAATACTTTGTGAAGATAAACAAGTCATCACCCAAAATTACAAAAAAAACTATTCCTCTTTTTTTGTTTCTCTGTTCATTAAAGACTGTCACAAAAAGCTGTTATTAAACCCTTAATTTAGCAAAATGCAAAAACCATTAAAAGGTTTGGAAAATTTTCCAAACAAACAAAACAGTTAAAAATCTGTTTTCCTCTCCTCTCTTCTTCTGAATTTCTTTTTCATTCTTTGGTCTCTTTTCTCTCTTCCTCCTCCTCTTGAAAGCAAAAAGACCCTTAAAAAAGGTCTAATGATGCTTTCTTGACAAACAAGTTTTAACAATCTATAAGAGAGGAGGAAGAAAAGATGGCTGCACGAAGAGCAAAAGGAAAAGATAGTAAAGCAGTTACCGCAATAGCCATTGATAAAGATAAGAACAGCCAACACGCTTTGAAGTGGGCGGTTGATAATATCGTTTTCGATTCTCCAAATTGTATCCTTCTTCATGTCAAAACCACATTGAGTAATGGCATTATCATCATTGTCTCTATCACCCCAGCATTGTCTTCAATTAAGCAAAATCTAATGCAGAGTCTTGAAACAGGAATTGGTGCAGAGACAGAAGGGCCACATGACAACCAGGAAGAGGCGCATCAGTTTTTCCTTCCCTTCAGAGGATTCTGTGCTCGAAAAGGGGTCAGAGATCAATCTTTTAATTTCCTCCTTATAGTAATCATATGTATATGTATAGGCCTGACCTCATAAAATATGGTTGGTCAGATTATAGCAAAGGAGGTTCTTATTCACGATATTGATATCTCAAGTGCAATTGTTGACTACATCAACAACAACTCCGTTTCAAATATTATCGTTGGAGCCTCTGCGCGAAATTCCTTCCTCAAGTCTGTCTTTTCCCTTATATAGTCTAGATTTAATCTTAAACTTTACTTCCAAGAATGCTAAAACTTTCTCTGTGATGATCTTAATCAGGAAGTTTAAGGGCCCAGATGTACCAACGACTCTGCTTAAGACAACTCCAGATACATGTGCTGTCTATGTTGTGTCTAAAGGGAAGCTTTTAACAAGCAGATCAGCGAGTCGGCCTCAGACACCTCAACACACTCCTCAGATTTCAAAACAACCACCCACACACTCTATGACATCCGATCCTGGCCCAACAAGCTCCAATTCCAGTGATTCCGGAAGGTAATTTAACTTTGAAGTTTTTGTCCGGTTCTGTCTGGCTGATGTATGCCATTTTGCTTCATAAGAATTATTGGTTTCTGCTATTCTTGCAGGTCATCTCCTGCATTATACGGAGATTTCTCTCCACCTACAGATCATTTCAAGCCAACTTTCACAAGGAGTACTGTGTCAGATTCTTCACCTACAGATCATTACAAGCCACATTACACAAGGAGTACTGTGTCAGATTCTTATCCACCTACAGATCATTACAAGCCAACTTTCACTAGGAGTACTCTGTCAGAGTTTAGCAATGACTTCTCTCCCAGCAATCTCAGTGTTGAATCAAGTCAGAGTTTCTACAGCATCCTAGGACGATCCACCTATGGAGGAAGCTCGCACTCTTCCAATTCCCTGGTTAGTAGTATTCTCATCATGTTTCAAATCGACGTTCTTGCCTCCAATTTGCCTGGCGTTTAGACATTTTCTTCCTTATATATAGTCTGAGATGGCTGATGGAGAGGAAAACTTATCTGGGAGCAGTATCACTGAACACCAGGTAATTAGAAATTTCAGAAACGTAGGTTTGGTCTTTTCAGATGAAAAAGTGCAGGGCTCTGAGATGTTTGTGTTCATTGTGCATGAATATGTTCAGAATCAAAATCTTGAAGCAGAGGTGAGAAGACTGAGACTTGAATTGCAGCAGTTTAATGTTTCCATGGGCAAGGTAAGTGTAAGATACTTACTTACATGTGAACAGCCGAAACTGTTTCCATAAAACGGTTCTAGAGATGTGTGACTAATATCAGGCACTGAATGAATACTTGTAGGTCCCTGATCTTCCAGGACCTAGGGCTACCACTGAAATTGAAACGTTGGACGAAGCGAAGGTAGCCAGAGAGATGCTTAGGGCATTGTCTGAGATGGATAAGCAGAAAACACAGGGTGCGGTCCAAGCAACTGATATGGCACAACGTCTTGCGGAAATGGAGATCCAGAAGAGAAGACTTCTGGAGATGCAGGCCAAGTTCAAAGAACAAGATATGTCCAATAGCGTATCCTACAGACGATACAGCATCAGAGATGTCGAAGGTGCAACCGACGGTTTTTCAGATGCTCGAAAGATTGGGGAAGGAGGGTATGGACCTGTGTATAAAGCTGTTCTTGATAACACTTCCGTTGCCATCAAAATCTTGAAGTCAGATGTCTCTCAAGGCCTGAAGCAGTTCCAACAAGAGGTACTAATTTAATCATAAACCATCCTTATATATTGCATGCCTTCTCCACACTAATACTCATATTATTCTCACTAGATTGAGGTTCTAGGTTGCATGCGACACCCTAACATGGTAATCCTCCTTGGCGCTTGTCCCGAGTATGGTTGCCTTGTGTATGAGTACATGGAAAATGGAACACTAGAAGATCGTCTCTTCTGCAAAGACAATAGTCCACCATTATCTTGGAGGGCACGGTTCAGAATCTCTGCTGAGATTGCCACAGGACTTCTCTTCCTTCACCAGGCCAAACCCGAGCCACTAGTACATCGAGATCTGAAGCCAGCAAACATTCTGCTAGACAGACATTTAAATAGCAAAATCAGTGACGTTGGTTTAGCTCGGTTGGTACCTCCCGCTATTGCTGATAGCTTCACCCATTATCATATGACTGCTGCAGCCGGTAATTCTGTCGTATTACCTTTTACCAACCAATTTAATCTTTCCATCTCCTTTTAACGTCCTAACACAAAACCTAATCTCTGAAACAGGTACATTTTGTTACATTGACCCTGAGTACCAGCAAACAGGAATGCTTGGAGTGAAGTCTGACTTGTACTCATTTGGTGTGGTGCTTCTGCAAATCATCACTGCGATGCCAGCAATGGGTTTAAGCCATAGAGTAGAGAAAGCAATTGAGAAAAATAGACTCAGAGAAGTGTTGGATCCAAAAATATCAGACTGGCCGGAAGAAGAGACTCTGGTGCTAGCTCAGCTGGCTTTGCAGTGCTGCGAGCTGCGAAAAAAAGACAGACCTGATCTTGCTTCTGTTCTGTTGCCTGCACTGAGCAAGCTAAGAGATTTTGCAACAGAGGATCATGAAGTACATCATTCCGATAGAACATATGCTGTGTCACGTGCTCACAATTCAGTTCCTCTTTCCCCAATATTTTCCCCTCAGGTTGGCTTCTTTGAACCTGCAAAAACAGATTTCTGAAATAGTATTAATTACTAACTAACACAAAACTAGACTACTTTGATTCCTGAGTCTCTTTTTCAATCATGTTACCTGCTATGTAGACAGAGGATGCATTGAGAAAATCCTATTGACAAAAAAATTGGAACTTCGACGTAGATCAAAGTGAAGCGACATTGGCTATCTATGAGATCTGCGATGAACTTGCTCAGTTTAAGCACCCGATGCCATCCCACACCTACCAGAAGAAGGCGATAAAGAAAACTATATTAACAAGCCACTGTAAAGGAAAATGTTGTTGGTCTTTTCATTACTTGTGCAGTTGTGATCGACCCAAAAGTTCAATGTTGATCTTCCATAGTGTTGGAGTTCCTATTTTGTATATGAAACATTTTATTTTTTGGTCTCTCACTAATTATGGAAGAGTTGTGGTCTAGTCCTTGCGCAAGAAAGTTCCATCTATAAGCACACAAAAATCTTATTTAAACAACTGCATACTGAAATTTGAGAGCGTAGTCTTCTTTGAATGGAGAACTGTGAATAATAGTCTTATAAGAGCATAGTGTAAGCAATAGTAGTAGCTAACTAGGCACTCTGCCAATTTGACACTAACGGGATTTAGACTTGATACATGATAGGTATGCCAAAAGTAAGATACTTGAAACTTGAGAGACAAAATTGAAAAGTTCACAACAGATCAAAGTATATCATGTTGTTAATGTCGTACCTGGAGATCCTCCAGAGATGAGACAAAAAGCTTGAAGAGAAAGTCCAAGGAGGTAAGAAAATGAGGATTCGGACCATGTGTGATACACTCACACGTTCCATATCAATGAGCTAGAAAAGCTAAAAATGCCAGTAGAGATTAGATGCCATTAACATTGGTGAATGACAATTGACACAGTCGAACAAATTCCTCATTACAGAGTGATAAAGATAAGAGGAAAGGAGCATGAAAGCCACCTCTGAAACAAGCAAGAAAAGGGTACAAACACATAACAAAAGCTAGCATTGATCATAGCAAGAAGATTCGAATGCCAAATGGTAAAACTTTTATCATTATATATATATATAAAGAGGTTCCAAGGTTAATTTTAAGCCAACATAAAATCCAGATTCCTACACTAGAAACCCAAAAAAAGCTACGATTTTTATCATCCCCACTTCTTCATATGTGAACATACCGCTTGAAAACCTGCTTCCCAGCAACAACCGCACCCGCAGCAATCCCACCGAGAGCACCAGCCACAGCAGCAGACCTAACTCCTCTCGCCGCCCTATAAACAGCACCAGTCCCCAACCCAGCCACAACACTAGTCCAAACATCATCCCTCTCAGTAATCGCCACCACACCACTCTCAATCCCGGCGTAAATCAACCCAACAATCCCAATCCTATTACCCCAAGACCTACCCGTTTGCCCAGAAGCGTTCAACATCCTGTTGATCTTAAGCTTCCTCGTGTCTCCAACTTCGATGTTTCTGATACCGGTGACGAACCCAGCTGCAGCTCCGGCTAATGACCCACCGAGATAACCCGTTCCTGTGTAGAACGTGAGATTCTCTCCCCATGATCGACGCTCTTTCAAAGCTTCTTCGGAGAAGAGATACTCTGGAGAAGTGGGAAGCTTGTAGAGAAACTGAGCTTGGATTGGGGAATTGTACTTCTGGTAAGGAGCGTAAAGACGCGTGCTTTCGTCGGAGTTTTTATCGGAGCTCGCCATTAGAGCAGATCGGAGAAGAGAGGAAAAGCTTATGAGAAAAAACACAGATTTTTAGGGTTCTTATAGAATTTATGCAAAATTCGAATTTGACCCAAAACCTTTTACTTTCTAATTTTCAACCCCTTCATTTTAAAGTATTTACACAATTCTCACAGCGAATTACAAATCTTACCATAACAAAATTCGAACTTGACCCAAAATCTTTTACTTTCTAATTTTCAACCCCTTCATTATAAAGTATTTACATAATTCTCACTGCGAATTACAAATCTTACCATAACAACCTTGTGGATTAAGAACTTCCCCAAAAAAAAAAGGTTTTTTTTATTTACATTTTTGTTTCTTAGACAAGCTTGGCCGCAAAAATTGGCGACGAAGGAGACGGTCGTGGCCCGTGGGCTCCTCGGATAGTTTGATTTGTGGTTTGTATATACACAAACGGAGATAAGGGAAGTAATAAGATGGGTAACCAGAAGCTTAAATGGACGGCGGAGGAAGAAGAGACGTTACTCGCCGGAGTTGGGAAGCATGGTCCTGGAAAGTGGAAGAATATACTACGCGATCCTGAATTCGCTGAGAGTCTCGCTAATCGCTCCAATATCGACCTCAAGGTTTCTCTTTTCCAGTGAACTGTTTCAATTGGAAAACCTAATTTGTTGAAACGGGAATGATGAATTTCTAAATGGGTTAGTGGGTTTATGTTCAGGACTTGTATCTGAGTTGCAAAAGTTTGAAACTTTTAATTGGGGTAACAGAAAACTTTTGGGAGTGTGTTACTAATGGCTATGTGCTCGTTTTGTTTGGGCAATGATGATGTGTTACTGTGAAATGACTGTTTGTGCATCAGTAGACTTCATCTTTTTGTTCTGTTATGTTTCGGATAGACTTCACTTCAGCTTTAGTGGTTTTACTGATAAGTATTAGTTCCTGGAAGAAAGGTTAGAATTTGAAGCATATGACACTAGCTAATAGAGTAATAGAATACTGCAATATGTTAGGAGTATGTTACTAGTGGGTTTTGTTGGGCAATGGTGATTTTACTTAGCTGGGTTTGGGAGTGTTTAATTCTACTCTCTGTGAAGTGATTGCTTGTGTGCATAAATAGACTTTCGTTTTTGTGTTCTGTGATGTTTGAGATAGACTTCAAGTTTGGTGGCTTTATTGATAAGTATTAGTTTTTGAAGATAGATTCTAACTTGAATGCAAGAGACTTATAGAAGATGTGTCCCTGTTTGCCGAGTGCAAGAAATGCTGCGATAAGTTAGTCTTAACACTAGTAGTTGTTGATTTAGGTTCAGAGTAGAGAATTGGCATCTTTTTAATCTGTTCTGGTTTTGGGAGAACCAGTGTTTGTCTCTTGTATCGTAGGATTTGTTGATATATGAAAATAGAGAGAGAGGAATACAGATTACCAAACGTAGGGAAATATTGTTGGGTTCAACCTTTGAGGTGGAATTACTGTCTTCATTTTACTTTACTTTACTTATTCAGGGTTTGACAATTAGCAATGACTCCGTTATTGATATGATCAAGATCTTTAACACCCGATGTTTCATATTTTCCAGGACAAATGGAGAAATTTAAGTGTTGCCCCTGGCATTCAAGGCTCAAAGGATAAGATACGGACACCAAAAATCAAAGCTGCTGCTTTTCATTTGGCTACCGCTGCAGCTGCCGCCATCAGTACTCCAACTCATAGTGCTAGCTCTTCTCCAGTTGCCCCCCTTCCTCGCAGTGGATCATCTGATTTCAGCATTGATGATAGTGGTGTGGTTGATTCAAAGAATGCTCCCAGGTTTGTCTTTTGTTGTTTTCTGCTTCTCCAAGCCAGAACTTAATCTTGTGCTGTTTTGACTCGTAAACGCTGTAAATTGCTAGTGTACTTGCATTGTCATGCAGCTTACGTTCCTGATTAGCTGATGAGCCACTTTTCATGTAGGTATGATGGAATGATATTTGAAGCTCTTTCATCCTTACCAGATGCTAATGGATCTGATGTCGCCGCCATTTTCAACTTCATTGAGGTTATACACATTTTCCATGCATTTTATTGTGCATTTTTCATCGAGGAAACACTGATCTGTATGAGCTGCTTATTCAGTAATGCTAAAAGTACAGTTACGCTCTAATGACCAGTAGAAAGACCAAGTTTATCTAGGATTCTGAACGATACCCAATCATTGTACCTTTTAAAGATGAGATTGGACCATCGGTATTAGCTACTTTGCTAATCAAAAGGCTTAAAATACTTGGTCATCTCTGTCCATCCATCTCTTCCAACAACTAGAGTTCTCAATGTAAAGTTTAATTCTAGTTCTGTTCAAATTAGAGTTCTTTGCTGTTATGGTTTGATCCTAGTTATGCATAGAAGCCCACCATGATTATCTAAAAATTAGAATAGCTCGTCTAGGTTCAGTATCTGTTATTATTCCCATTAGCAGCTAACCTGTGGTGATCAAGTTCATGATAATGGTTTGTTTTGGGTATTAGGAGCGAAAGCATGAAGTGCCACCAAATTTTAGAAGGATCCTTAGCTCAAGATTGAGAAGGCTTGCTGCTCAGGGCAAACTTGAAAAGGTTAGCCAGTTAAAATCAGCAGTAAGTCTTGAAAGCCTTGCTTAAACAAGTGCAAAAAAAATTAACTTTCTTGTGCTGTGTTGTTCCTCATACCTGCTTTTTTTATTGTTTAACAATGCAACAATACACACAACAGACGCAGAACTTCTATAAGATGAATGAAATGAGCTTCACAACAAGAGCACCCCTTGTATCGAGAACGAAAGACCCCAATGTGAAATCCCGGCAGACAAACAGTCAAGCACCCGCGGTTTCACAACAAAGGGTTACTGAAGCTTCAATAACCACAGCTGTTAAGCTCGTGGAGGTAGAGAACAAATTAGATATATTCAAAGCAACTGTAGAAGAGTATGAAAGGATGAAAATACTGGCAGACCGAGCGGAGTGCGTTCTACTGATAGCTAAAGAGATCAACGACGAATGTAAACAAATTCAAAAAACCATGACCCTAGTCGCAGTATTCTTTCATGGTACTTTATGTGTTCTGAATCTTTCAGATTTTGTTTATTGCAGGTCGTAAGGGAAATATTGTGGAATTGAAATGAGGCTGACTGGAACAAAAGAAGCAAGCACAGAGTGTTTCAAGTGTCAATGTGGTATATATACTAATAGTACTAGGCTATTAGCTTTCAGTCTCTTGTTGTTATGATACCCAACTTTAGCGAATAACATTATTAACTTTCCTTCATTTATCATAAAATTAGGTAGTTGCGTAATTAGCCAAAACTGAAAATTTATGGTGTTGTTGGAAAGAAAGAACAGTATTAATTTCTTTTTCACTGTATGCTTTTTTTCTTCAATCAAAATTTTATGCTTTTTGGAAATCTAAAAACAGTTTTAAGGGGTTGAAGCCATATATAATTGCATAACGACACCGTTTGTACTCTTGAGCTTCACGCAAATTAATATAATCTTTAAATTGCAGATAGATACCCTTATATTTAACCTGTCTTTCGATAAATAACGTTATATTTACTGATACTTCCATTCAGCAAACCAGTCATAAGTAACTCAGAAGTCAGTGTATGTAACTAATTGATTACAGATAAATCGGTGCATATCACGTGTATATATATGAATTATCCACTGCATAATGTTTTTTTAATAGAAGAAATCTTCATTTCAATTCTCTTGTGATATGGACTTCAGATTTATTTTATATAGTTTTGGTTAAACTTTGGTACATCTTAAAGGTTTAGGGGTTTATTTGAGCAAATTTAAGAGTCTTTTTTATTCACAAGCTTTGTCTCATATTCATAACGGAGAGATCTGAAAAGTGAGACAGTGAGTCGTGTCAATGGCGATTAAAGCCGGAAAAGTTTTGAGAACGGCGACGGCGGCGGCGAGGAAACTACAACTTAAACCGTTCTCCGCAACACCTTCGTCGGCATCTACTACAGTCACAGAGCCGGTGACTCCATCTTCCGGTGTCGGAGCATTTCTCGGCATTCCCAAGATTCCTCGCTCAGACGTCGATATTCTGATCTCCAAGTACATCAGACTCTCACAGGTAAAACGAAATTAATGACATTTTTTGTTTTAAGTGAAGTTTTTTTTGAAATAGCACACAACGTGTTCGATGAAATGCCTTGCTTTTTGTTTTCTGTAGAATCGATTGACGAAGAAGGGTGAATTCTCAGAGGAGAAACTGAAGAAAATGTTCTGTGGTGGTGGTGAAGAGAAGATGATTGGGATCAATGAGACTATGAAGTTACTAGAAGGCAGATCAACTTTGGGAGTAGGAACTTCTAAACCACCAACCAACGTTCGATCCATGAGAAAGAAAAAGTAATAATTCCTCTGTGTTTTCCATCAAGTTTAGTAGACCAACATATAAAAAAGTTTCAAGCTTTTGCATTTTCTAGTTTGCAAGTTTGTTTTAATTGGCTTTCAACAAGTTGCTTAATGGATATAAGATGAATCACAAGTTTTTTTGTTTTGTTATCATATGTTTCTTCTCTCTAACATTCTCTGAATTAATGTAATTGCAAATGAAGTACCATGAGAAAATATGTTTCTGTCACAAAACAACCTTTGGGTTTGATGTTAGAACAATGCACAAGATTTTCAGAGAGGGGAAAAAAAAGGAGTTTTTGTCGTTGCAATCTGTCCTAAGTAAAGTATACACAAAAAATCTATGTATAGTTCTGTTTCCGATACCACAAAGAACCCAACCAGTCAGTTGCTACTTTCACAAACTCCCAAAGCTCCTTAACACTTTCTACATGCAAGAGCATCAAGAGCTGTCTTCTTCAGTCTGAATCAAAATCTAGCCCCCAGCTTCTTCGATGAACCTGGAGAAACAAGTTTCTACAGTGTGGATTTTCTCAAAGAATAAACCTTTAACAGAGAATCCTGAGGAAATGTCCCAGACACTATAATGATCTTGGGGACATTGTATCTTGAGTTGAAGACATATTAGACTGTTTCTTATTCAGCTTTGACCGTAGATGTCTGATTTTCGCGTCAACTCTAGCTGTGAACCCAATCTTTGTCTTCTCCCGAGCTTTGGTGCGCTCTCGTGTCCACATCCTTCTATCCTCCAAGTCTCTCTTGTAGTATTTGATCTCTTGAATAATGTGATGATCCAGTGGATTCAAGAATCTTTGAAAGGATATGTGGGCAAAGTAAGGGAGGACTGTAGTCACTGTGACCAAAAATGTGGCCATCCAGTATATGGGTGCAGGACCAAGAATCTCAGCTAGAATTCTATAGATGTTGCCTGAAAGACTTGGAGGCATCATCCCGTAGAGCGCAACAAACAGATACCATAAACCAATGCTTCCCCAGATAAAGACGTGTTGGATCCAAGTGAAGTGGCTCATCGTTAATGCGATTTGTACATTCACTGCCCATATAATGCAAGTAAACATGGTAGTACCGACAGCATCCATGTCAGCAGTTTGGCCGCCGACTCTGAAAGCTTGCTCGTAAATGATTCCAATGTTGAGGAAGAATATGACGAGAGAGGAGTACACGCCATTTCCCATCCACCCGAGTATTCTATACCAATCAAAGAAGAGATTTTTCTTCCCTTGTTGGTACAAAGCAGGGAACTAGAGAACAAAAGAAAGAGTATTTTGTGGTGAGTGAGATTCCAAGAATTTCGAGGTTTGACTTCTCACAGTAGATAACTAATAACTTAATTTTTACCTGTAAGCAAATCTCAGAGGAAACATCTTGTTCAAAGACTCCAAGGGCAATCACTGGCAATGAGGTAAGGACAACATTGAAGAGTAATAGGTAGTAGTCATTATAAACTGATTGCCCAGAAAACCCGGTGAATGCCTCAAAATAGAAGAGAGTGAGACCAAATGTTATGTTTTTGTAGAAGAAATAGCAGATCTGGATGCAGAACAGATATATGTTAGAAACCAAAAACGAGTAAGAGTAGATTAAGATGCATAGAATTAGAGGACATCTTGTAAACACATATTACCATTTGAGCTATTCTTTTGTAGCACCAGTGTCCATGAACGACGAGTAATCTTTCCAGAAACCGGAACTGAGCAATAGAAAAATCACTTGCCATAACAGCCTGCAGAAGAATAATGATAATCATCAAAAGAAAAAATTGCGAGATGGCGTAAGTTATTGTGCATTTGCTACAAGTTGGACACGAAAAACACAATCTAAAAAGATCAGACTAACCTGCATTCCTTCAACCCCACTAATGCCAACACCAATGTCGGCTTCTTGAATCATTCCAACATCATTTGCACCATCACCTATTGCCAATGTAGTTTTCCTGGTTCCCTCTTTAACTAACCTTGTGACCTTGTTTTAGAAAACGAAACAGAAACAGATACAAATTAGGAGGAAGAAACTCATGAAGCCAATGTGTTCAGACATATTACATAAGAGAAGGAAGAAAATACCAAAGCTTTCTGCTTTGGAGACACACGGCAGCAAATGACTGACGCACAATCGACCGCCAAAGCAAGAAACTGATACTTCATCTCTTCCTCCAATGCATACGTTAGAGTTTTCCCGTCAATGATCAAAGCAAATGCAGCATGTGGATCTTTCTCCAGCTTCACCATTTGTACGGCTTTAGTGATTTGATTCAAAATATTGTCCTTCACAGCCTGATACATAAACAGACTTATCAATGGAAACATCGAACTGTAGATGGAAGAGAATCATCTGCAATAGTATCCTCATGCTTAAGGGTGGAAATGATCTTATCCTCATACCTTTGAATCTTGGGATCCTCCTTCTGAGTTCATTGTAGTTATACATATCTGTTTCATCCCTTGCCGAAGTAAACTGCATGAATATCTGGATTTCGAAACAAAAGAGTACGTTGGTCAAAGAACTTCAAAACATATGAATCGGCTTCAAGCTATTGTAGTCATTCTTACCCAATGTTGATTGCTGTTTCCATCTTATCCCCGGTTAAAACCCATAATTTGAGGCCAGCTTGGGCAAGTTTATCTATGCATTGGGGCACCTACGTCAAATGATAAAGAAAACTCAATTTCACATAAACAAGATGGAGAGGATGGAACTGTGGAGTCCAGTTTAATATAATACCCCTTTCTGAAGTTTATCCTCCACAGCAGTTGCACCTACAAGAATAAGGTCTTTTTCGATCATATCCGATATCCTCTCAAGCAAGTCATCTCTGTCAGTTCCTATTGAAGTTTTGGCCTTATGAAACTCGGTGTTCCAGGCTGAATATTCATCCTCATCAAGCTTTCTGTATGAAAGTGCAAGAGTACGGAGCCCTGCTTCTCCATATTCATTTAAATGCTTAGTGGTTGGTCCCAGGTATGTTTTTCCATTTTTTGCCAGCCGTTCAAAAATGATACTGCAAATCATAACACGAACTGCTTAAAACAATAACGAATTAAAGATACAAAATTCAAACCGAAAATATGTCGGCTAGCTATTCATCTAACCTGTCAGCTCCTTTGCATAGCAGAAAAATCTGCCCTTCCTCATCACGTATAACTACAGACATTCGCTTCCGTTTGCTAGTGAAATCCAACAAATTCAGAATTTTATACTCCCTGCATTGTTTCTAGTCCATATTCAGAATGTGTGCTTAAATCCATTAATCAACAAATTAAGAATAGATGTCGAATTCTTCTCACCTTTCAACAGTTTGCCCTGAAGAAGATAACCTTTCATGAACATAAACGCTTGATTGGGTTCTCTTAAAGAACGTAAAACCAAACTCACTAGCAGCAGTAAGAAAAGAAGCTTCATCTGGTGACTCTGCTTCATAAGTGTACTTGCCAGTCTCCTCGTTTAGCTCGGGAATAGCGGTGTGACAAATAGCCAGTATACGAAAGAACATCAAAATGTCACGTGTATGTGGCTCCCTCAACCAATTCCCATCCATTAGCCGGATATCCTCGAAACCAAACCCTTTTATAGGAATTCTAACACTACTCTCAGCTTCGTGATGACTGCTCCTTTCAACTTCAATTTCTTGCGCCCGCGCCCTTGGAGTACTTTGCCTACTGGATACTTCTCCATGATCGTCAAGATCAACAGCCATTTGCTGAGCAGCAGCAACTTCGACTTCGCTGGAACGCACACCATAAGAAGTGCCAGCAATTGAGCATTTCAAAAAATCCATCTGATTACAAGTCAAAGTTCCTGTTTTATCAGACAGGATAGTATCCACCTGTCCTAGCTCTTCATTTAGATTTGATGTCCGTGCATGTGCTGGAACCCCACTCTCACTATCGTACATGTGTAAATCTTTATTGATGAAAGATGCTTGCAAGACTTTTACAACCTCAATGGAGACATAAAGAGAGATCGGTATCAAATATCCGTAAAGCAGCAGAGCAGTGATCAGATGGACAATGCCAGCAGAAGCAGGATTACTTGGATTAGTTAAGGCCTCAGGCTCTTCAGGTCTTAAGTACCACCACTTTGGCATGTGAAACTTTGTCTCCCAAGCAAATCCCGATGAACTTATGCAAGAGATCAAAATAAGTAGGACAAGAAGGGTGTAGATGATATAGTCCATTCTCTTTTCGATTCTGCTCCTTTTCGAAGGTGATTTTGTTGAGTTCTGCATCACTTTAGTATCATGCCCTGTGAAAACCACCACTCCGTAAACATAAGGTGTATTCCTAAGCTTTGAATCTCTTAACAGGATCTGGCTTGGATCCAGAGGAAATATCTGCCTGTCATACTCAAGATTGCCAACAAAAGTGTATAGACTCGGGTTTGGATCTTCGCATCTTATTGTCCCCGTGAAATTCTTGAAGGATTCATCATCATCCAGCCCCGATGTCACTTCCAACGACCTTTTCACTTTCAAGTTAGTCTCACCATCTAAATTCATAGTCTCTACATAACAAATACCATCCTCATAACTCGAAGACAACAAGAGCAAATCAGCAGGGAAAAACCCATCTTTCTCCACTTTAACAATATCCCCAACACTCATCTTCTTCCACTTTTTGCGACGAAACTCACCATCTGCTTTATGAACATAAGCTTTCCGGGCATTGATCTTCACATCTTGCATAAACCTACTCCAATCTTCAAGAGCCTCTTTTAACATACTGAGCCCAACAACAAACACCAACGGAGCAATCATGCTCCATTTGTTGAACGGGGAAAGAGGGAACACCGAGAGAATGGCAGCAACCAAGAAGTAGAAATTAGCAGCACGGTGAAACTGTTCGTAGAGAGACTTGGGAAAGAAAGTGATCATATTGTACCTCGTAGTAGAGACATAATTAGAACGGTATCTCAAAGGCTTCTTCTTGTGCATATGAGGCTGGTTACAGTGCACAGTCCTGCTAAATCCAGGACCTTGAATTGGATGAGGGTCTTGACCCTCGTCTGCACTTGGTCTGAGGCATCCAAATGTGTATAAAAGGCTAAATTTCAACTTTGACCTTATTCTACCTCTTGCCATTCCCTCAAAAAAAATTTGATACTCAACAACAGATACAGATTCTTAATAAGAACTCTTCTTCTTCATCAAGAACCTCATTGGTACTCAATCTCTCATAACGCTGATCGGCACAGAAGATTAAAACCAATACACAATTAGATTCTCCATTACATAAAAGATTCCATCTTTTCATATAGAAGAAAAAAGAAAATCATACTTCTGTAAGAAAAAATTAATATCCTCAGATTCAACGGACCAAAATGAATCGATATAACATTTTGGATTTCAAATCTAACACGAAACGCGGAAAGGACAAAAGACTTTAAATTCAAACGCATTTGCCTCTTTTCAATTTCCAAGGAAAGAAACAATCAATTTTAATGGAGTAAACTCAGGAAAATTCCAAAACACAACGATCGAGCAATTACTGAACAAAACAGCTTCAACAAAACAAAACAAAAAATCTAGTAAAGATCTTAAAACCAAGTAACATCACAGACTCATGAAACAAGAAATTTGAGTCAAGAACTAGAAAGATCTTGCTTGAAGAAAACAATCAAATGACTCAAATCTGAGTAAATTACCAGGAACAGAGAGAGAAAATCCGCTTGTTTCAAGACGAGTTAGCATAAACCCATTTCAGCAAGAAGTTGATAATGGGCAATGGCAGATCAAGACAACAGAAATGAACCAACTTTCTCAGAATTATTTTGACTTTCTCCAGAAACAACAAGAGGTTTTAGAGATTTGTTCTCTGTATAATTTGAAATCTCCACTCGTTTTCTTATTTTTTTGCTAAGACTTGAAATCTGAAGCAGTGCAAAGAATAGATCTTTTGCGTGGTAGCTTCTTCTTCTTCTTCTCCTTCTCTCTCTCTCTGACTATGATCTCTGAAAATTAAGTTCAAGAATTAACGACTATTTTATTACATAATTTTACTTTGTCTTGTCATAATGTTTTTTTTTTTTTACTTTGTTACAAGTCTATCAATAAAATAATATTGTGTAGATAGAGTCTCATTAATGGGATCATTAACCTACCAAAATGAAATTAAAAATAAGTCACCACTGAATTTAAAAGGTAAATATTAACAAATTGTAATTTAGCTGAAAAAGAATACAATGTGACTTAGCGCAGAAGAAAAGAGATATACGCGTAGATAAATGATATGTCATAATCAAATGGACTAAGTTTGAATACATCTTGATAACATATGTAGAATACTTTCTTTTATGAAAAAATTGGGTAAAAAGATATTTATTAAAACGTAAATTTGCTAAATGGATAATGTTAAAATTTTTTGCAAAATAGATGGTTTTTATACGTATAATATTTTTTAAAAATCTTAAATTCAAATAACTTTTATAAAATTAAATAAAATCATTAAAATCTTGGTTTTGTTAAATTAAATTGATTTATGATATTTTTTAGTTGTAAATCTAATATATCAAATATTAATTAGTAATATATTTTTTTTTTCAAACCCAGAACATTTTTTACAGAGAATTGTGTTTTTTTTTATACACCACAACCATACATCATCCATCACGAGCACGACTAACATCCACCGTACACCACGACCATACACATGACTAAATATTATCTACTATATATCATCCACTACATCATACACCACTCATTATGACCATACACTATCCACCATGATTATACATCATCTACCATGATCATACACCATCCACTACTAGAATTTGTTAGATTATAAAAATTACGTTTTTGATATTTTAGTAACAATAAATTAAAAAATTCAAAAAAATTTCTCACAATACTTAACCAAACATTAAGTATTACCTTGATTTAAACTTAATTTTGTCATTAAAAAAAATAGAAAACCAAAAACCACTCATTTAGTAAAATATCTTTTTTGAACCAGGTAATTGCTATTTATCTTTTAAAAACCACCAAATCACCTAAATTTTCCTTCTTTTATCAACAAAAATGGTAGTTATATTCTTTTTTAATGTAAATGATTTTACATTTAATTAATTGGTTCAATCAGTTTTGAATGGTGAAAGCAAAATAAAAGTGTGAAATAGGATGCAGTATCATTTGTATAGTGAAAACATATATCTCACAATAAATACGGTTCGCATATATAATGTAAAACATACTACATAATACTAATATCGTGTATACTTCCTCCATTTCATAATAAGTGTTATTTTAGAGTAAAGTTTTTGTTTCATTTTAAGTGTTGTTTTGCTTTTTCAATGCAAATTTATTACTAAATTCCCAATTTTATCCCTATTTTCAAGCTTATTAATTAAAGAATATATCATATTAAATAAAGTCAAAACGAAACATTTAATGATTTTTTTATATGTGTGAAATATGTTAAAACGATACTTTTTAAAAATCAGAGTGAATATTAAATAAAGACAAAACAGAAAATTTAATGGTTTTCTTAATATATATGAAATATATTAAAGGGAAATTGCACTCAATAACTAGTTTTTGAGTCAAAATTAGTTTTGTTCAAACCCAATTTTGATAAAAAAAAATTGGGTAGATGAATTCTCCAAATCACCCTTATGTACTATAGTACTAAAAAACAACTCACAATTATACTTTTATTTTGTTGTTCTTCTTCCTCTCTCTTTCTTTTTTATTGCTTATCTTTTTCCACATTTTTGTCTTCTTCTCTCTGATCCACATTTTACTCATTAATGTCTCTCTGAGAAATTTTCTGGTTTTGCGTGAAGATTTCATATACAATAGTTGACCATATAGCTGGCTACAATAAAGTATAGTCGGTTACGGAAACTATAGTGCAGGACTATAGTTGGCCATATAGCTGGCTACAAAAACTATAGTGCAGTTCAACAA
>OVAP01000240.1:0-33427 GCA_900406295.1 Aurinia saxatilis | reverse complement strand
CCAAAAAAAAAAAAAAAAAAAAAACATCTGAGTAGTTAATAGAAGATGGACCACGGTGTTGAGTGAAATCAATGAAATGACTAGTTATTTGGAATCTGACAAACATAAAAGTTTGAAAATTCAGAGTCGAGTACATCTCCACCATCCAAATATGGCAAAAAATAACTATTTGGTCCCACTCTGCACTACATTATTCATATGATGCGTGCGTGTGCTTGAAACTTTACATTTTTCTTTTTGAATTTTGATATTTTATCAAGTTTTTGTTTGTTGAAAAAAAAATATTTGTTTGAAATGAAAGTTATACATGTCAGATATACATCTCAATTACCTTGTACTAGTTTTTCTTGCAGGTTCCATAACCAGCAGTAACCATCTAACCGAGGTTGTGAACATAGTATAAAATGTGGAAAAATACAGTTTTGAAATGGAATTACTGTATTACCACTCATATAAATTTTGTTCTCTTTTATTTATTTGGTCTGTATTTTTTTCACATGATCCGTTTGATCAGTACCATTTATCCTATTATCCCATTCATTTTGTGTAGTAATTAATTAACATTTTTTACTTTTAACCAGTGAATCAAACCAAAAGATTAATTAAACTATATGATTTATTTCTCAGTAGGTCAAACTAGCATGGAGACGTTTTTTTTTTTTTTTGTTTTGTTGTTGTTGGTGTTCTCACACCATATATATAATTATTTATTCTTTGATGACATCAAATAGTTTTATAAATATCCACACACAAATGTATGTACCCCCACGAATAAGATTAAACATACACGCATAATTAATTATGGCTACCCATTTTTCTCAGTATTGTTTGTTTGTTTAATTTATCCAATAGCTCAATAAGAGATATATTAGGTACTGTCTTATCTTACATATACACAAAATCATGGTATGTCCATTGACAGGACGTCTTGACATTTATATATGCATAGTTTTTGTTTTTATCTAACAACACTGCGATACATGATTATCAAGATCATGCAGGAATGATAACTTACAAAAATAAAGGGTATAATTTGTATTCTATTTATAGGTAAATTTCTGTTTATTTAGGGTCAGTAAAATGAAAAGGTGGCAATATTCTTTTAATCGAATTATGCTGGAAATATAATTCTCTTTTCCTCGGTTTCTATTCTTTTATTCTATGCTTGTGGAAACAAAACGTTTCACAAAATCTACATAATTTATGTACTCATCGAGATTAAGTAACTTGTACACCAAATAATGTTTTTAATCAGTTTTGCCTCATCATGGATGCATATATAGAATAATTCGAAAACGAAATTACGTGATATTAATTTAACTGAGGCTTTATTGGGACTGACTACTTAATTACATTACTAGTTTAAGTGTCTTAATCTCAGTACTTAATTCTATTTATCTCAAATAGTATGATCCAAAGAGGTCAAAATCAATGTATATGATATTTCGTTTTTAATGTGAATGCTATTCAAGAAAAGAAAAAATAAATTCAAGTTAGCTGAAAATATTTACTAGTTTGTTTCGATGTCGTTTGTTTTACATCATTTGTTTGTTTCATATTAACTGCACAACTTTTAAATTCTACAACTACCAAAAATAAAAGAGAACAAAACGATCAGGATCCGATGCGTAATTTTGTCTAGCACTATGATAATTAGGGAGGCCAACGAAGTCAATGTTGTAGTCCCCACAATGTGTGTTAATGAATGAAATTATAATAAAATTATGATGAAAATTAAATTCAAATTATTGGTTGGTGCTTACGACCCACCACCCACACACATCAGTATCTTTTATAACGACTATTCAATCTCATTTTTTGTTGCCTGGTGGATGTTAATCATATCAAACCCATCCCATTCTCATTCTCTCTTTCCATTTATCTTTCACAACTGTCAGTTTCGAAAATGTGATTCCTTTTCATTTGAATTCTTTTCTATTCGGAAAAATTGAAATGAGCATATGAATGTGATATATGTTTTTGGGAACTATGGTCTTCGACTTTATGTTTACGTCATTTGTTAATGTATACAAATGTTCACTTGATGTAGTAATCACTATATAAGCAAATGTTCCCGTAGCTCAGATGGTTAGAGCGTTGGTCTTATGAGCCGAAAGTCGCGGGTTCGAGCCCCGCCGGGAACATTTTCAAAATAATATTAACCCAGATATTATTTTTGGCCCAAAATGTGAATATTATTGACCCAGTTTTCACATTTCTTTTGGGCCGACCATATTTTGCGCTAATACTAACAAATTAAGACTTTTACCTTTTCTTATTTGCCATTTAATTTTTAAGCTTGCAAACATTGTTAACGTAGTTTATAAGTTCCTATTAGTATACTGAGAGGTAAAGTGGCTGTGGGTCCGAAGTCCGAGCCTAATAAATAATTGCCAAGAGCTATTTCAGTTGAATCTGTATCGTAAAATGAATATAGGAACATACGGTGAAGAATATAATTCTTATAACATGTTGAAATTACAGGACATGTTGCCATTTTGGAGTTTGTAATGAAAAATATTTGATGGATACATTAAGAACTGGATTGTCAAAATCCAATCCAGTGATATCTGCAACTCTTATTCGCAGAATAAAGTAAAAATTTAAAACCTTCAGGACAAGAATTGTTGAGATTCGTAGTAGGGGTTGTTGTGTTCAGTCCATGAGCTTGTAGCGCTTCTCTTGCACACCAGAAACTCCCATCTGTATCTCTATGATCGTGTGAAGTGGCATCTGTAGTAACATTCAACCATAGAATTGTTGTTATTATGTCTGCGTCTTACATCTAAAAATCTCGAAAAGCTTACTACTCAAATGGTTTTTATCATACACTCTCATAATTTATAATTCAGATTACCTCTATCTGTGGTATTTCTTTGAGGGGGCGATCCGCAAAGTATGCATATAAGGCTCTCAGAACAGCCTGCGGAAAAAAACAACCGCACGACGAAAATGGGAACTCAATGACAAGTCAGAACTAAACAAAACAAAATGTAGTCAACTCCTTTGGAGTAGAACCTGGTGAGAAATCACGACGACAGGAGCTCTTTGACGTTCTAACTCAATGATCACAGGTTCGAGCCTACATTGTCAAAGAAGCAATGTTTGCTCAGGGTTTCATTTATGACTGAAAACGAAGAATACTGAGAAGAAGAGAAGATCATACCGTTGAATTACATCAAGGTAGGACTCTCCACGAGGGTACCGGTAACGCAATTTGTCCTTTTGCCGAGATCTGTAGTCATATGCAACACAAGATTAGAGTAGTCTGAAAGCTTTTTGCCCGTTTCAGGTTTATTAACAGAGCTAAGATGTGCACTTAAAGTATGCATTATAATATGCCTGTCGTTTGTTTCAGCTATGCAATCTAGTTTCCTGGCTTTGTGATCAGAGAAACTATAAAAAGCAATTAAAATCCAGTCTAGTTCTCAATCTAATTACAAGCATATAATCCTTATCCAGTTTTCTTCATAGAATAGATTCGGTGCCCTTTCTGAAATTCTAATAGACACCAATTAGAGTTTGAAAGCTCATATGCAACATTACATCTGTGTGAATATTTCTGCATCAATCTCCAGAATATTTTTTTTTGTTTTGCATTTATCACGCATATCCCTAGTCAGAAATTTCATGGAAATCAGATATAATAACCATTAATACATGTGCAGATTTTACCATGTCACTTACTCATACTCTTCTGGCATTTTAGTCTTTATCTCTTCATATGTCATTCCATCGCAAACTCCAGAATTGATCTCATCCAGGGCACGCCACTGCACCTAAAGATGAAAATAGGAGACAATGATGTGGTTGCAGCAAGATATTATACAAGACATCAAGAGTAGGACTTCGGCAAACATCAACCTTAGGAAATCCGACAATGGAACCTGCTGTTAAGATTGTTCTCTGAAGTGTACTAGTCCAAATCTGAAATAAAAAACGTAATCATTATCAGCGTATGATCAAGAACTTTAAGTTCCAAATCAACCAAGTACGGAACTGCTTGATACTTTGTGAACTTGTGGCAACAAAGGTTTCAAAGTTGAATGCAAACCCTTATTCCATTAAAACTAAAACTAAATCTCATGGTCCATGTCCAAGTGACTGATATTTATACTTAATAATTTTTTCTCACATAGTGATCTATGCCATTATCCCACTTCGACCAAGTAATTTTTAAATTTCAAATGTCCAATCCTTAACCTATAGACTCAATTATTATAAACACTGATGCTGACAGTCAAAAGTACAAACCAAATGTCACTGACAGTTAAGCGTTCCTTGGTACCCATGTCAAGCAACAATACTTACCGAAGCAGCTTTTTCATTTTTCAGTCGCTTTTCCACGAAGTTGGCAAGTTTCTTTGCGTAAATTTTTCCAGATTCACTGCGTTTCAAAGTTGAGAACAGTTACGAGAACAAAACTTAACATTTAAATAATAACACATTTTCCACACTAAAGTTAGCATATTACAGAAGAGGCGATGCATAAATAAATAAAAATGATCACACAAGGAAGTAGCAGCAAGACTTGTCAAGCGAAACCATTGGTACGGGATTCATATGGACAAAGGTGAAATAGGAATTATAAAATAAAAGCAAGGGCTCAGAGCACTACTTGGCATAATAAAGACATACCTTATCACGCTGTCTCCTCCAGTTCGCCCTCTAACATTGTCCATACTTTCTCCATGCCGAGTGAGTAATATTGGTCGTGGAGTGAGATGCGTATTCACCTAATCAAAAGGTTAGAAACTTTAGTTCCGTCAGAAAACAAAGATGTCGTGATCACTTATTGTATTCTTATTAAACTAGCCAATGAATGTTTAGTCTCCCTTGCAAGTACATAACTTCTAAGCTGATTTTGCATGTAACAAATACGCTAAAGACATTTCCATATAGAAAATAAGCAAGAGAAAAATTCATACCAAGAAAAACACTATTCTTCCTGGAAGGTAACCACTAATATTGTTCACCTACAACAATATCATAAAAACAGTCAGGAAGTCAAAACATGGAGTATGCTACCATCACTGACACAATTTTGCACATATATGAAACATACTTGTATCTGTCCACCATTCCCGCTGACCATATCAATCATTTTGATGTACGAACCTTCTTCGACAGGCTCATAAACCTGGTAAGAAAATAAGAAACTCAATATTTGATTCCAGTACCAAGAAAATTCTGGATCAAAGCTGGGTCAACTATGCTTCATCAAAGTAACTAAGACACGTTTAAAAGCTGTAGATTTATATATAGACCCTCTCATAGTTGGCCAAACGGTCTCTAAAGTCGCGCACTCCAGCTTCGAAATCCGTCCTGCAAAATAGCATATGCATTTGATTGACAGGTGAACGAGGTCTTCTTCTACGAGAAAATAAATTTACTGGCAGAGCACCTACTCTTCTGCATAGTCAGGACTTTGCTGGATTTTGAGACGTATGTTTCTTTCAATAATGCGTTCATCATTGCATAGTGTTTCCAGAAAAATTATCTGCATAAGGGATAAAAGGATAAATCAGCTACTGAACGAAAATGGTCATGACAGCATTACAAGCTTCACATCAAAGGATTTCCTTTTTGAAAAGACACTGTTACCTAAAGCATGAGAATCTACGTCACAGTACTATATCTCAAGAAGCTTCATTACCTTGCACTTTCCTTCAGCCATTTTCATCAACATATTTCGTCGAGCTCGTGTGCTATTAGTTGCATCAAAGATTCCGACCTAGATAAAAACTATTTAGAAAGCGAGATATAAGAACCAGGAAATACTACTGAAAGATACTTACTTGACCACCTTCTTGCATCCAAGCTATCATGTCCTCCATTGCAAGTGCTGCTACCTAGTGGCATGTGATATATTAAAACTATGTCCAAAGAAGAAGATAAATAGTGTTAACACTGATCACTGTATCAAACCATATCCCAATATAACAAATCAAGTTGAAAATACCATCGCCGGAATTAGAAGAGACAGTCATAAAATGGCTAAACTAAGCAATTCAAATTATCACTTACCTCAGTTCGTGCCTCTACACCCTCTGGATTGTCAGCTCGAAAGAAATCAGCACACTACAGAAAGCGCATTAGTTTGTCATGAGAAGTCATAAAAAAAGAGAGGGAAGAACTAATAAACCCTTGGTTTAATAATTCAGCTTTACCTGGTTCACTCCATGTTTAAGCCGTCGGTACTGTGAAAAAATGGAAGAACGATTGAGTCAATCTTTTCCACAACTGCTGCCAATGACAGATTAACGCAATACATATATTCAAGGATACATCGCAAAAAGATAGCAAACCTTTCCAACATTGAAATGTTTAGTATCGTGCCCCAACCAGCGTAGATATCTTGTCAACTTTGCTGCAGTAAAAGTTTTTCCTCGAGCTGGCAAGCCTACCTAATACAATAAGATGAGAATGGTGTGAATCAGTACATTCAATCACCTTTTTTTTTACTTTTTTAAGTCAATATATTAAACAAAATAGCCAGTCATCCAATTCCCACCTCCCAGCAGTCAAACTAGGAAACATGAACTAAAAGGGCCTGAGGAAACTATAAACAGCACCTATACGAAAAAATTACCAGGACAATTGCTAGATGTCTATCTTCTTTTGGCCCAAGCATTTGATCAGCTACCGCTGCTGCAGCAACAGCTCCTGCTGCGGCTGGCATTGAATTCTAAAAATTTACGAGATAAAGGGTGAGACTAGTAAGAAACTCTTAAATTTACGTAATCCTATTATAAGATAAAAACTAGGCCAGGCCAAACCTTGGGTTGCGTATTAAGTCTGAGATCAATCAAAAAAGAGCTTGCGCTAAGAGACTTGACTAGCCTAGGGGAGCCAACACCACGATCAACAAAGAGTCCTCTCTGACCATCTCTTTGCTGAAACGGTGAGAGTGTCCCCACTGACTTTGACTCAGCCCCTTCTGAAGTCGAATAGCTATCTGAGGGATATGGAACAATGACCTTCATTTCCTATGGGTAAGATGTATGCCAATGATTAATTCATAAAGTTGGCTTGTTAATTAATGCAGGATTGGTATCTACCATGCAATAATTAAAGTAGAACCTTTGCAGATGGAGATCCATCAGCGCTAACACTAGAAACTCTAGGACTGTTCGCTGCTGCCTTTGGGGTATTGTCATTAACAAACGAACCAGAAGCTGTAAGAGATCGTGGATTCTCTGCATTGTCAGCCGCATATACTAGGGAGGAGTTTGCAGAAGGTGGAGGAGCAGGAACTTCATAATGCTCAAGATCGAGCTCCAAACTTTCTGAAGGACAATGCTGTAAGACATTAAAGAAACTTTCATTTTCAGGCTTGGTCAACACCTATATATCTCCCCATGGGATTTCTAGACTGAATTAATATAGAAAGTTGTAGTCAATGGGAGGCACAAAAGAAAATCATTAATACTGTATTTCAAGTGGCAGAACCAAAAGCATTGCAGATAGATGGAATTGCGGTAAAATCAAAGAAGTAGAAGAAAAAAGCTACCTCAATAGGTGGTTGATCAGGATTTATGCTGACATCAGGGATTCCACGTACTGTAGAACGCTGGAGATTCTCCCTATAAGCTCTCCAACTAGCCGCAAGATCAAACGGCGAAACTCTATCAGCTTTGATGAACACTCGGAACTCGAGAACCACATCACCTTCCAGCTTAAACAAAGCCACCTTAGAATCTCCTTTCAACGAACCATGAGTAAGAATCCTATTTTCACCTTCCTCCACTATACAAGGCGTATTTCTATTCTTCGGCTTCAACAAAAACTTGAAATCGAAAGTCTCTACACACGAATACAAACAAACAAAAAAACAGATGATTCAGACGCTCTAGATTGTAATTCAAAGCAAATCACACATGGATTATAAAAATACCGTGATCAGGAGGAACGACGAAGCTTAATTCCGAAGATGTAGCAGATTCACGTAGCATCGGAAGCTAAATCAAGACAAAAATCGAAAAAAAAACGCAATCAAATTGGAGGCAATCACGAGAAAGACGAAGAAAATCAAAGCGATACTCACAGCTTTGGAAGGATCCCAAGAACCGATGAGAGGAACAGAGCCATAGATGTGAGGAGTGAGCTCTCCTTCAACCTTGGAGTTCTCCATTTTGAGTGAAACGTAGAGCTGACCTCCTCCGCCATTGGAACCATCTTCTTCGTCGTCACTGTTCTTCGATGTACTCGACCCCATCTCGCTTATGAATCGTTTTCCGTTTTTCTGGTTTTGAATTTAATAAAGGAAGAAGAAATGAATGAAACGGATAAGAGATTTGAGAAGAGAAAGCGAAAGAAACGAAGCCGCTCCGCAGCTTTTTGATTCCTTTTTCAGGGAAAATTGTTTCGGTTCATTGAGATAAACCGGATAAGAACAAATACGTGGTGCTTGATTACCCGGTTTAGGTTGATTTCGGGTCGGGTAATTACGGGTCAATTCGAGTCGGATTAATTTTATTTGCTTTGCTTATTGGGCCTATGTGAAGCCCGACTCTGAATTTACGATCTCCTCCTCCCTCCACTGAAATTATCTTTTGAGCGCCATGAAATTGGAGAATCGATGGTGATTATCGGAAGTTCGAAATCGACGAGGGAGACTGTAATCGGAGGCGTTTAATCACTCGATTCTTTGAAGATAATATCCGAGGTTTGCTCCTTCACTTCTTCTTCTTCTTCTTCTTCAGTCTTCGCCGGAAGATTTTAATCGGTTTAAGATTTAGTCAACTTTTCGCCTTTCAAATTAAATTGGAATTAAAGGTCGATTGTATGTTCTTGAAGAAGAATGTGTTTGATAGTTGTTTTACTGATGTATGCGCTTCAATATCTCCAGAACATAAAAAAAATTCGAAATATTGTACCACATTCTTATTGAGAGGTGTTGTATTGATATCTGCAATTTCTAATGGCTTTATGTGTGGCGTATTGGAAAATTGGTATGAAAGAGATATGTTGACGTTGATATCTTACAATAATTTAGTCCTAGTTACATATGTCTAATTCGTATTCTTATAAAAAGCATGATTCACACTATTTTAGTTGTTGCACCAGACAACAATAGTCTTTAAATGCTCAAAATCAACCCAGATGTTAATGTCAACAGTTTATATACTTGGCTTCTGGGTTTCACTTGTAGAGAGCTTCTTTAGCTCATGAAAGATGGCTAATGTTTCTCCGTCAAAACCTCCAGCAAACTGAATTGAGTTGATGTTAGGAAAAAAACTGAATTGATATGAATATGGCTTATCAAGCAGATTAGATTATGACTTTATGTACCTGGTGTATTGTGTAGGCAAATCGAACTCCTTGAAGTATAAGATTTGCTTCCTTACCGCCTCCATTTGATTCCAGCTCGTTGGTTATTCGCTTCATGTACGCCTGAGCTAGCCTCAGCGAGCTGTATTTTAGCTGCAATAGGGTAAAGGTTCCTTAATTCTTATGTGTGAGTTAGTAACTTTTCTTGAAGTTAGTATAATTGCTGACTCCTTTAGGAGAGATGGAATATATAGTTCTTGTAGTGTGTGTGTGCAATCGATGTTGTTCGCTTAGAATAGTAATATAGGTATCTTTACATCTCTTTAGTGTTCCTTTTTGTAGATGTGATAGTTTCCATCATAATCAAAGTTTATTGGTATATTGCAGGTATAGGTCACCTACCTGTCCAATCAGTCCTGTGTCGAGCATCCACTCCCATGGTATCTGAAAATCCTTGTATCTCTTCCCTGTACTGTCTCTCATCTTCTCTGTCTTGTTAACACTTTCTTCTAACCTGAAAAATTGAAAATGCGATTAATTTCGTTTAGTTGGATAAGATCAGGAACTTGCTACTAATTATATTCTTTATACATGCTCGCCTGTCTTGTAATGATTGAATCTTTTGCAAGACCTGCTTTAGAGGTTCCTTTGGATTTTCTCTGAATGACAAAATTTCAGTTTCAAGGTTCTTTAGCCCTCTGTAATTGCAAGCAGCCTCTCTTAGTGAATCTGCCTTGCGTTCTGGCCATTTAGGAAAATGCTTTAGGACCGCCCTTTCATCCACCAAGGAAGATAGCTCTTCGTCTATCCATTTCACAAATGTCTCCACTTCTGATATGTCTGTAAATGTTGCAGTCTCCACCTTACTAATCAAGAAATGAATATGATCTCTGTGTCTGTCAGTGTCAGATTTAATCTGCAAGTACAGAAACACCATATGAGATCTTATTCCGTCATGCTTAATCTAATAAAACATTTACTCAAATAATATAGTAAAAATCTGCACCTAGAAATTAGTTAAACCATAGGTTATAGACATTAAATCCAAATGGTTTCTCATCTAACCCCCTTTTATTTAAGTTATGATAGATATAGTTTATCCTGTACTTACATCTGAAAGATATTTGGAGCGGTTCTCAATTTCACCAATCATGTTTTTGCTGAATGCAGGAGACAGAATGCCAGTCTGATTGATCCTGTTGCCTATATGAGACTCTCTCTTCGTGAGGGCACGATACAACTCTACAACTTCTGGAGCACGCCGGACAGATCTTTTTCCAAGTGTGGTTTTTGATGGAAGTGGTGGAGGTGGCGGCGGCTTTATTGCTGTAGACTGTTCTTTGACCGTTGGCTTGGGGGTTGGATTCTTTACCTCTTGACCCTTTGTGTTGGATTTGACACTCTCTGGCGCTTTGAGGTTAGATCCGTCTGTGTTGCCGCCATCAAATGAGTTTTGCAACTTCTTCCATAACAATGATTTCCTCTCATTGTCATGTGCTTTGAAATTGCTTACCTGTGCTCTTAAGCGGGCGACTTCTTGACGCAATTCATGATTTTCCTTCTCCAGCTTGTCGTTCCTCATTAGAGAAGCTTGAAGCTCCTTCACCAATCGCAAGAGATCCGAATCATCTTCTCCATTCGGTAACATATCTATCTCTTTTCCCTAGTAGATGTGAGATTGAGTTATGTTTTCTTTGGAGTAATTTTTCCCCTTTATATCACCTACCTTTTAGTTACTTCTCAAAGAAGCTATATATACTCACCTAAACCTTTGATGTTCACTTTTACTTGTGGTTGATCTCAAATTATAAGCGCATCCACATCACAAGAGTAGTGACCCCTTCTTTTCTCATGAGCCAGATTAAATCTCCTAGCTGCGTGTACGTTGGTTTTTCCTACTGTGCGAGCATTCGAAGCTCTTTTGATTTAGAAATTAAGGTCATCATCGTGAATGATTATGTTCAAGATTAGTCATGCTTTGATGCAAATGGTTTGTCTAATATCTTTTCCTTTTCTAAATTTGCAGATTAAGTTACAAGATCCTCTGGGTCCCCATATAAGTCTCACAGGTAAGCAAATACTTTACTTAGCCTTCCTAATCACAGAAAAGGTATAGATAAATAAGCTAATATATTATGTTGAAGCTTCATTAGTTTTACCTCACTATGAAAAACGAACCATTAGCTACGAGTATGGCTTTCCTCCCAAGTAATAGCCATATACTCCAGAAGTTTCGTGTCTCAGTCTCTCACCCACTTTTAATCCACCTCGTACTTCCACGTATGAGTATTTGGAGTCATCTTCTTTGTTTTTTTTTATTAATCTCTCGTTAAACTAGCTTTCGCCCTAAATTCTCTCTAACCACTTGAGTTGATTTCAGTTGTTTATACTAATTGGAGTCAAAACATGATTTACTTAATGTATTCACATAAGTCAGTCCAGGTCACAAAAATTATTAAATTACTTAAAATTGATGTTTCTATCTCTTTTAGATGGTAATTAACCATCTTTTGAAGCATTTGTTGTGATATGTGAATTTAACATTCTCTGCATCTGAAGCAAAGGTAGATTTGAAAATGACATCTTACCGTTCTTTGGTTTTTCCTACCAATTTTTCTTACTTTCATCATTCATTGATCTCCACTCTATTCATAGTATTGGAAACATTAAAAATGTGCATATTCATTTTGCTTTATTCATATCTACTAGGCAACTATTATTACGATCCAACCTGAAAGAGAGTAGTTTAAATGAAAATGCACATACAAAATTACAGAAAAATGTTTTGTAATCACACTATTTTGTGAAATATTGTTGTAATTCTCATTCAAACCAACCTTTGGACCATGGTAGGCTCTTAGCTAGTAAATAATTTTTTTAGGTTCGATCGATCATAACATATGCTTTCTGTCCATCTTTTCCTCTCCAGTCTAGCCATGGATAGATCCCTCCAGAACACACACGCAAAGCTCGTGGCGCGTGATATCCACCGCCTGATACAGTCACCCACAGTAGCCAACTCTTTCTCCCTCGCTGGCGGTCCCTGCATTTCACGCGTTGAGACGGTGGGCACAATCGTCTCTCGCGACCTGACCCCTAAGTTCCTCAAGTTTGGCATCGACGATGGCACGGGCTGCGTAATGTGCATCTTGTGGCTCAACCAACTAACGTCTTCTTACTTCTCTCGGTGGAACCCGTCCACGGTTCTGCTTCTCGCAAGCACCGCACACAGTCAGGCCGCAGATATCAAAATCGGAGGCGTTGCTCGCGTGCGTGGCCGCGTCGGCTCGTACAGAGGAACAATGCAGATAACTGCCACTGTTGTGGTGGTCGAGAAAGACCCGAACGCGGAGATCTTACACCTGTTGGAGTGTGTAAGACTTGGTCGAAGTTGCTATCGTATTCAAAGTTAATTAATACCAACGTCTAACTAGAAGAATTATTTCAATTGTTAATTATCGACCGACCAAAATGCAACTGCCTCTTATTCAAAGTCCCTATCATCCATCACCTCTTGTTGTGTTCGAATTGAAAAGAAGCTTATATAAAACCAACCAAACCAAACCAAACCTGAAACAATGATTTAAAATCAACATTTGAGCCTGAATTAAACCGAATATAAAAACTGAAAACCACGACTAATTCTATCACAAGTCGTATATGTGTGAATTATGGCTTAAAATGTTGACCTCAAAAAACATGACTATGTTGACAAAAAAAGAAAACAAAAAAGAGGATGACCTGTAAAACACATTAAAGAAAAGGGCAAGTAGTCGCTTAACACGTCTCTCTTTCCATTTAGGCAAATTGAAACAAGTATCTTTCCCAAATTTGCGACATTGCAATTCATTTCATTGAAACCAACCTCTCTTAATCATTCATTTCATTCATTCTCATGTTTCAAAAAATTCGAGTAGTGAAATTGAAGTTGCAGCAGTAGAGAGAGATGGTGGTGAGGAAAGTAGGCAAGTATGAATTAGGTAGAACAATCGGCGAAGGAACTTTCGCTAAAGTGAAATTCGCACAGAACACAGAAACAGGTGAGAGTGTTGCAATGAAGATTGTGGATCGTAACACTATCCTTAAACGGAAGATGGTTGATCAGATTAAGAGAGAGATCTCGATTATGAAACTTGTTCGTCATCCTTGTGTTGTTCGTCTCTACGAGGTCAAGTTTGTAACTTTTTGAACTTCTTCTTCTTCTTCTTTACTTCGTTTGGAGGAAAAATTTGATCTTTTTTCTTGCTTCTTTCGTTAGGTTTTAGCAAGTCGGACTAAGATTTACATTATCTTGGAGTACATTACTGGTGGTGAACTCTTTGATAAAATTGTGAGTTGCCCTTTAACTCAAATTGTCTCTTTTTACTCTGTAAGACAAAGATTGTGAGTTTGGTTTTGATGTTAACAGGTTCGTAATGGACGGCTTAGTGAAGCAGAAGCGAGGAAGTACTTTCAACAGCTTATTGATGGAGTTGATTATTGTCATAGTAAAGGGGTTTATCATAGAGATCTTAAGGTTCCTTCTTTGCTCACAATTGACTCACTTTTCATCACTATAAACTTTGTTCTGATGTTGTGAATGTCGAAATTGCAGCCGGAGAATCTTTTGTTAGATTCTCAAGGAAATCTCAAGATATCTGATTTTGGACTCAGTGCATTACCAGAACCAGTAATGAGCATGTTTTCTTTTAAATCTTAGTAACTATTGAGCCATTATCAGCTAAATTATCTTACTTTTATATGAAGGGAGTTACCATCTTGAAGACAACATGTGGAACTCCGAATTATGTTGCTCCTGAGGTATATCATATATTATACAGTTTTGGAATGTAGCTATTTATGCTAGCTTATGTGATCTTTCTCTGTTTTGGTTTTAGGTTCTCAGTCATAAGGGTTACAATGGTGCTGTGGCAGATGTATGGTCTTGTGGGGTTATCCTCTATGTTCTTATGGCAGGGTATCTTCCATTTGATGAACTTGATCTCCCAACTTTATACAGCAAGGCATGAGCTCTACTTTTGTTGCTTTTTCTTAATTCTTGATATTTCATATTGCAAAAAAATTTGTTTATTGTTAACCTGTTTGAATTTAGAACCTAGATCTTTATGCCAAGTTTAAGATTGTCCTGTTTAGTCCGATATTGTGTGCTTGTAAGTAATCTGTGTACTTTCTTTCTGATATGGTGTCCTTTTCTTAAAGTTTTCTACGTTTTGCAGATTGACAACGCTGAGTTCTCTTGTCCCCCATATTTTGCCTTGGGGGCAAAAGCATTGATTACTAGAATTCTGGATCCAAATCCTGAAACTGTAAGTTTTGAATATCCTTGCATAAAACTTTTCTTAAATCTTATTCAAACCTCAGCTTCAGCATTTGAGAGTTGTAATACATGTTGCAAGATTAGTAGCTTTAAAGAGCAGATATCTAGACTATGCTATAATCTTTGACCAGGTCCATTTGAACCATATCATTCTTTTTCTACAATCAAATAGGCCCTAAAAATCTATGCATATTTTGACAATCTTTGAATAATATAATGTGGATAATGTTCCAATTGAAAGCCTTACATCAACATAGTTGAATAGTGAAGTTGTTCACGGTTACTCTTTTCATCTCAAATTGCAAATTTTGACAAGGAAGCCGTCATTTTTTTTTGGCAGCGAATTACAATTGCAGACATCAGGAAAGATGAGTGGTTCCAAAAGGATTATACTCCTGTACAACTTATTGATTACGAACATGTAAACCTGGATGATGTATATGCTGCTTTCGATGATCCCGAGGTAGGAGTCAGTTGTGACAATTCTTTATCTCTTATTTGATTGCCTATTGAGCATTGTGTATAAAGCTTGTGTTTCCAGAGTCACTGTTATGCTAATATTAATGAGATTGTTCATCCACTTGCGTGCATCGTGTTATAATATATTGATGTATTGTGTAAAATCATACTTTGCAGGAACAAAAAGATACGCAAGATCGAACGGGGGACACCGGTCCACTGACTCTAAATGCGTTTGACCTGATTATTCTATCTCAGGGGCTTAACCTTGCTACTCTTTTTGACCGTGAAAAGGTACAATGCTAGGCATGACCTGCTGTGTGCATTCCTCTTTCAAATGCTATAAATTACTTTGTTAATCTTTCAAGTGTATTGGCAGGACTCCATGATTCATCAGACAAGGTTCATCTCGAACAAGCCAGCAAACGTGGTTCTTTCAAGCATGGAAGTCGTGTCACAGTCCATGGGCTTTAAGACTCACATCCGTAATTACAAGGTAAAAAGTTAGAGTAATGTTCATCGGTCCATGAACTTACTATGTCCTGAGCATGTTTCATATATCGTTTCATTATTTAAACTGGTCTTTTGGCTCCTCAAACACCCAAACTGTTGTTAACCCTTTTGAATTTTCAGATGAGAGTAGAAGGATTATCTGCAAATAAAGCGTCTCATTTTTCCGTCATCTTAGAGGTAACTTCTCATCATTTACCTACTCATACATCTCTTAAACCAATCGATCTTTTACTTTGTTGGTCTCTGCATATCTCACTAAACATTTTCAAATGAAAAGGTATTCAAAGTGGCACCATCATTTCTCATGGTAGACATTCAAAATTCAGCAGGAGATGCAGACGAATACCTTAAGGTTAGTAGAAGAAAAATACCGTTCACCTTGAGATTTGTGCGACTCATCTCAGAATAGTAAAATTACTTTATGTCTTGCAGTTCTACAAGACGTTTTGTAGTAAGCTTGATGATATCATCTGGAAGCCACCGGATGCAACTGTTAGAAATCGAGTCACCAAGACCAAGAGTAAAAGACGTTGACAATCATGTGTTATTGACAAGCAGAGCTCTGTATGTTGTTTACTGCTTTACTGGAATCATACGAGGTTGCTGATTTGGGTTACAATACATAATAGGCTGTACTAAGAAGTAGAAAATCGTGTGATCCCAAAAGTAGATTGTTTATTTGAACTTCTAGTTATCTGTCTATGCATAGCGATTATAAGTTGGGGTTTGCTATTTTGCTATTTCTGTTAAATTCCAAACGTATGGTGAGTGTTCAGTCCGGTTTTTGGTTTGGGTATTTCACTTTTCCCGAATTTCGGATTATAAGAAACAGTATCCACAAGTGCAAGATTTTAGCGTTCAGGTCTCCAAGTTCGTGTTAAAATGAATTACAGAAAGTATATTTCAACCTTGACTGCAAGTCTAATTTCTTCCTCTGTATCGAAACTTGAAGTTAAAACAAAAAATCATCAGTTTATATATATACTTTTGATGCTCATGGGTCCGTCCTAGCTTAGTATAGTGAGTTTTTTCCTCTCTAAACATTATGAAAAAAATAGTCATGATGTAGGTTAAGTACATCCTACATCAAATAAGCAGCCAATTTACTACTAAAAACCATTACTCTTGTATAGAAACTGGAAATGATCGGGAACCTTACAACAAGTTTCATATATAAATCCATTGGAAAGCATGTGAACCATATATCCTCCAACGCATGTCTCCTCTGCCACTGCCACTGCCTGTAACTTTGAAAACGTGTTGTGTTCAGTGTAGTTATTATACGCTATGTAAATGGGTGTTGGGCAGATCTTGAGTGTGTGTGTGGTGCATGTCTAATTTTAGTATTGTTGTCATAGTTGATCATTTTTTTGTCCTTTTTTCCTTGGAACATGACATGGTGAGCCTAATTCTTCTTTCATCATCATGAATGAGTTAAGCCGTGAGTTGGGTGAGTCTTGTCTTTATCTTATCTTAAACCGATCTTGGTTTTGCAACGGTCGTATATATATGAGATTTTGGTTTGGTTCTTAATCAAATAATGACAAAACCATCTCATATATGGTTTATATATTACAGTAATGAATTTTTGTTTTTGTTTTTTAAAGAGAGATTCTAACGGAACCATTTTTTAAGAGAATATCACTGATCTAATACTAGCTTTGCCTTCTACATAGATCAACAATTTAGACTGTTTTTTTTTTTTAAACTTAAACTTGAGCTCAAAGGCTCTAACATAAACCTTATAAACCCTAGTTTAAAATAGCCAACAAATACTTAAAACCCTTCTAACTAAAGCATGAATAAACCGGCTAAAACGAACCAACCAACCCCTACAAGGTTTCTGGTACTGCAGCTGGAATGATGAGGACGTGATCCACCTGGATTAATCATACCTGCACCGCCACGTGACCGGCTTTGAGAGCCGCCTCTGCCTCCACCTCCCCTGCTTCCACCTCCTCCTCCCCTGCCTCCACCTCCTCCTCCTCTCTTGATGAAAACAGCTAACTCCGGAACATTTCCTTCAAATCCAACAACTTCTGGCTTGGAGGCAGTCAAAGGGAGAGTCGTCTCGTGGTGGTTCTTAACAACTGAGGAAGGTTGTGAGCTCACGGAAGCAACATTAACGTGCTGAAGGAGAAACATGTAGAGAATGTATAAGACCAACGATGTTCTTCTCAAACCCATTTTCTTTGTTTTTCTTGAGTATTTTTTTATGTTTATGTGTCTTTCTTTACGTTTGATTTTGCTGACTATTTATATAAATCCTTTTAGGACAAAAAGATCAAAGCGCAAGACGAAGAACGCGGCAGAATATTCTGTGGTTGCCAGTTTCGTCGACGTAGTAGTCTAGTCTCATTAACCTTCGTTTAAAAAAAAGAAGAAGCCGACGAGAAACATCTTAGATATTTATATTTATCTTTTTATATTTATATTTATCCTTATAAAGAGTTTCTTTTGTTTTTTTCTGAAAAGATAATATATTACGAGGAACTAACTCATAAAATAAAAATGATGTTAGAAAACAGTTACTAAAGGGACTACAAACAGTATATATATAGATTTTTATTGGAGTTTTGTAATTAGATAGTGAAAGAAAAAATGAAGAATTTGTCCCCTTGAGTCATGGACCAACTAATTGCAATTTGCAATTGTTTTCAGAATGTTTCTTTCTCTCTTTGTGTAGAAACTTAAATTTTTTGTTTTTCTAAAAAAGAGAGCCTAAACTCTATGTATTTATATTAGAAAAAGCCTAATATTACATCGTACATAAATTCAGTCAAATTGTATCATTACGATACTTATGTAAAGCAATCACTCTTATTTTACTTTTCTATTCTTTACGCAGAAACTGAAAATGATCAGAAGAACCTTACAAAAAAAGAAGTTCAAAAGTACTTTGGAATCATGTGATCTGCTCTAACGCACGCTGCATGTGCCATTGCGTGTCTTAAATAATTGCAAAAGTGTGATGTCGGTTTAGAGTAGATATAAGTGGGTGTTGAGTAGTGTGTTTGTGGTGCATATCTGTCTCATTTTAGTATTGTCTTCCACTTGCCAAAGTTGATAATCTTATTTCTTGCTCTTGTCTTCTTCTTTGGGTCTTGTCATTATCATGATAATAATTTCATTCTCGTGAGTTTTTGACTTTTCTTACTTTGAAGATATAGATAATGTGAATCTAACTGATCTTGGTTGTGTATATAATAAGATCATGATTTTGGTTCGAATTTAACAGTGATAAATGGAATTTCAAACCAAAATTAATGGATTCTAACCGAACCATACATGTTAGAAATAGACAGATACCTAGCTACTTAGCGAGAGTGATAGAGGTTGTAACTAGTGATTAGTGAAAAAGAGAAAATCATTCTCTAATGAGAATAGAATCCACATTTAAGAGTGGCCTCCGACATATATCAACAGTTTAGGCTAACTTTAAGTACCATAACCATGAGCGTAAATCCTTATAAAAACCCCTAGTTTTAAACGACCAACAAATCCTTAAACCCCTAGTAAAGCAAGATTAAACAGGCTAATACCGATAAACCAAACCAACCAACCCCTCCAAGATTCTTGTTGCCGCTTGAATGACGTCCACCCAAACCTGCCGCGGCCGCGCCATGTGGTCGGCTCCGATACCTGCCACCACTTCCTCCTCCCCTGCGGCCACCACCCCCGCCACCGCCTCTTCTCTTGATAACGACAGCTAGTTCACCATACTTTCCATCAAACCCAACAACATCTAGCTTTGAGGCAGTGAAAGGAAGAGTCTCGTGGCTCGTATCAACTGAGGAAGGTTGTGAGCAAATGTGTTGTTGAAGGTGAAATATGAAGAGAATGTATATAACCAACGATGTTCTTCTCATACCCATTTTCTTCTTGTGTATTTTTGTTGTTGTTTTTGTGTCTTTCCTCTTTTGCTCTCTATTTATATAAATCTCGTTTGGATTCTAAAACTTTGTAGGACCAACAAAGTAATAATTGAAGTGGAAGTGGACGAAATAAAGTAGGGTATAGACTATAGAGTACGCGGCATAATATGGTTGCCACTTTCGACGTAGTAGTAGTCTCATTATGAAGAAGCTCACCAGAACCATCTTATAGATATTTATAATTATCCACGTTTATAAGTCTTTGTTCAATGGAGAAAAATGGCGGCTGCAGCAATAAATCAATAATTTGGCAACTTCGCAAAAACTAATTAAATAAAATCATGAGTTTTGTTTCTTCTAAATTTTAATTTTTTTTTGCTCAAAATTAAACTACATATGAATGAAGTGTATTGGAAGGAATTTTTTACATTTGTGTGTGTGTGTGTATTGCATGTATGCGTGTCTTGAGTGTGTATTGTGCTCCTTTCATCTTAATTAATTACAAGATTGCCAATTTCTGATTTTATAACAAATTTTCGCAAAGACATTGTTTTTACTGAAATCACCAACTGGTGTCCGAATACGAAATCCTTCATAATAGAATATGGTCCACACTTCACAATTTGACATACTACATACTAACCACCTAAAATACAATAATGGGGGAAAAGACCAATTTGCTTCAATACTTATATCACTCCAAGAACGACAATTTAGACTTACTTACCGTTAACAAGCCTAATCAATCGTCTCAAACCACGCACAATAAAAAAAAACGGACCTCAAACACAAACCCAAATTTAATCCTTGTTAAACCAAGAATTAACCGGCGAGAACCAACAAACTCAACCAACTGATTGCACACAGTGCCCCTCCAAGATTCCGGCTGCCGCTTGAATTACCCGATCCACCAACACCCGTATGGATCGGAACCACACGTACGTGTGACCGGCTTCCACTGCCATTACCTCCTCCTCCTCTCCCTCCACGTCCTCCACCGCCTGCTCTCTTGATAACGACAGCTAGTTCCCGAGCTTTTCTTTCAAAACCAACAACTTCGGGCTTGGAGGCAGTGAAAGGAAGAGCCTCGTCGTTCGTATCAACTGAGGAAGGTCGAGAGCTCACTGAAGGAACATTGTACTGAAGAAGAGCAATGAGGAGAATTAATAAAACCAACGATGTTCTTCTCAAACCCATTCTTTTTTCTCTTGCTTTTTGTTTGTTTGTTTGTTTTGTTTCTGTGTCTTCTAACTTTTCTCTTTTGTTTTTATTTATAGAAATCTTGTTTCATGCTTTCAAGAACAAAGTTTTTAGGGAGACACGAAATTAAATAAGGACGCGGCAAAATTTTTGGTTGCCAATTCGGACGGTAGCTACTTGGCTATTTGTTAGTCTCATTAAGAAGCTGAAAGGAACATCTTAATGTTATCCACATTTATATATTTTTTAAAGACTATAGTTTTTTTTGGGGGGCATCTAACAATATAGTTTTTATGAAGGACTATTTCATACTATAAAATAAGTATGTTACAAGAAAAGAAAAAAACTAAAGGATAAAATGTTTGGACAAATTTTTTGTATCAGTATTTTAGTAACTAAATAGTAAAAATTACAAATGAAAAGTTAACCGTTCTTAACGCAAAGATTCAATCATCAATTCACCGAAAAATCCAAAGAAAATGCATAAAAAAGCATTCGTAATGGGAGTCTCTCCAACAATTATAAACAAATAAATAATATTAAGTAATAAATTAAATCTCAATACTCTTTCTCTTCATTTTGTAACACTCATAATATTTAAATATTATTTAACTATACATATATTCATATTTTTTTGTTGAAAGATTCATGTGATAGACTACCAATGCGGATAGTCCGAGGCTCTCAATTTGGTGAGGATCGAATCCAAGTCATTTGAGAAACTCATGTGAAAGACTACTGATTTTCGTCGGATCATTATAAATATCTTCACCAGCGTTCAGTAACACCACACTAGCAACAATATATTAGGGTTTATGTTAAGGAACCGATAAACCCAACCAACCAACCCCATACATAAACCCTACTAGAAAACCAAGCTTAAACTGCCAGAACCGATAAACCCAACCAACCAACCCCATACATTTCCCCTCTAACATATATTCTCTCGCTGGTGCTTGAACGAAACCATTCACCACTCCATAATCTTCTTTTCAGAAGTTGCTTAGAAAAATCTGATAGATATTATAATTTACTATACTTAGAATTTTTATCTTAACAACAGATATTCTATGAAGGACTAAACCATTACAAAATACGACTAAAACTGATATTCCAAACAACAAAATATATAGTAGCAAGAGATACACCAAATCAAGTAACGATCAAATATGAAAAAGAACTAGTTTCATAAAACTGAAACAGAAACAAAGAATATTACAGAATATTGAAGTGCTGCCTTTATATCGAAAAGAGACTTTCAATGTGATTTGGGAAAATATCACTTATTCAATAAATTCCTTCAAACAAGGAATCTCTAATACTTGTTCCACCTACTTGTTCTGTTCTTATTTCTTAGAGGGCTTTAAATAGCCAGATACAAACTAACTGCCTCCTACATTCTCGGAGAACTTCAGCAAACTACATTCTAAAACACTAATATTTCTTCTTTTTCTGGATGACACATGGTGTGTGGTGCCTTTCCTTCATTTTACTTTTAAGAGTAGTAATAAATGCACACCTATTGATATCCTTGTTAGGATATTCTAAAAATAGGTGCAAGATTATTTGCCCGTGTACGACCACATACCTCTCCACAAGCTTGATATCAGAAGAAACGTAAGCTTCATCGTTCTTCTGGAATTCAGACAGTCTTTTTAAGACATCTTGAAATGAGAGCCGAGAAATTCTAGTTTGATCTTTCAGCAGAGTAATAATACTTATCGCGACCTTTGCTGTTTTCAGAACAGGCTCATACCAAGGGGCGTACTGCTCGGAAGGTTTCCCAAGTCGATACCTGCATGTACCAAATACATAAGCAACATAACATAAGTAAATGAATAAACATGTGGTACGTATGCTAGAGTAGACAACTTACCAGGCCACATCTGTTCGGAGTGAAATGATGATCATACTCGACCCAAACTCAATCTTCCATTCCTTCACTTGACTCAGGAATATGGCCAATCCATCAGGATCCTTTGTCTGGGAGCTGTCAGAATCATCGAGGCAAACCCCAAAAGTTCCATCATCTTCAGTCACACAACCAGACCCAAGGATGGTAACATCAACATCAGCACAAGACTTCATTGGAAGAAGCTCCAAGGATATCAACATTTCATTAGAGTTGTAAAGAGCCCAATTGTGAAGCACCCTGCTAGGAAGTTGCTCGGTGTCAACTTCATAGCCAGCATCTAAAAATATACGCTCATCTATTTCTGTTTCTTCTGAAGACTTATGGTAGTTTGATGGAAGAGGATAATCACTGGCAATCTCATCCTCATCGATCTTAATGTAGACATTATTTGAAGCAGAAGCTGAGCTGCTGTTTTTTCTAGGTCGCTTCAGAGATTTCTTGTACTCTTTATCTTGCTTAAGTTTTGCATATTTTACCTCATCGTCAGCATCATCAATCCTCACAGTTTTCTTTCCCTTAGTAGGTACACCTTTGTTAAGTTTACTACTCTCATTAGAGATACGTACAAACTTTTCGTCGAAATCAGTACATGCAGCAGCTCGCCTCGGCCTCCTCTTAGGTAGAAGACTTCTCTTCTTTCGAACCCAAACATTAGTCATTGTATCTGTGATTCCGTTTTTCTCCATTTCCAAAACCCTATATTGAAGCAAAATTTACAGAATTGATTATCTCTTCCCGCCGAATAAATCGTCAGAATACTCAAACTATATCCAAAGTTCAGTTAAATCCTTGTGAGTTTAGCACTCAGGAACTAAAATTGCAAGGAAATCGAAGAGATGCAAAAGCTGGGAATCGGTAGAGAGGCCTTTACACACATATATATATATATATATATATATATTTAGATGATCATATCAACCAAATCTAAATCTTACATAAACCGATAGATTAAGATATTGACTTGCAGACTACCTTATTAGAAGTTTCCACAAGTAACTTCTACGGTTCTACCTAACGCATTTTATTCTTTTTATTGGGCATATGTGTTAAGTCAATCCAGTCCAGCCTTTTTAGTTTTTTTTTCCTAATTCTGATGGAGATGTACAAATTTGCACCGTAAAAATGTAAAACTTATACAAGATTTTAGGAACGGTAGCAATAGATTCTAGGAAATGTTAAATTTTAATTAATTATAGGATAATAACTTAATAAATACCCAAATCCACAATATCCCTTCATTTTCTGAAATTCAAAATTAGTTTTTTTTTCCTTTCCCTATTTTCTTTCACGGCCGGTATTTAAAAACAAATGGTTAACAGAGTTTTTTTTTTCAATCTAAAATTGGTTAACAGAGTTTAAAACCAAAACCTTAAGAAATTTTTCCTATATATATATATATATATATTAGATTTAGATACTTCATTTTAGATACACATCCCCATCAAAAAGCCTTAAGCTTTGTTACTTTTTTGCACTTTGTTAGTTAAGAGAATGACAAGTATACACAACTTTACATATCTACTAACCACATATAACCACATCCATTTTTTTAATCATATATATCCACCCTTTTTTATTTTAATATCATTATACCATTCATTTACCAAAACTGTTTTTCATTACAAATGATATATTTGTTAGGATTTAGGATTTTAGAATTTAGAGTTTAGTAAAATTATAGAGTTTATGATTTACTTAGGGTTTATGATTTAGGGTTAAACCCTTATAAACTTAGAATTTAATTTTTAATAACTATTAGGGTTTAATTGTTAGGATTTAGTGTTTATATTTTAGGAGGTTAGGGTTTATTAGAGGTGGAAAGATTTCTAGGGTTTAGGATTTTAGAGTTTAGGGTTAAACCCTAAACCCTAGATCCTAACCCTTAAAACTCATAAATAGTTAATATTTAAATAGGAGTATTTTAGACTTCTTAAAGACAAAAATAAGTAAAAGAAAAGAAGGTGGCTATATATGATTAATGAGATAAAAAATGGGTATATGTGGTTAAGCCTCTTGTTAGTTTAATAGTAATTTGTTGTGAAATATTAATATTAATAATTTGATCTTTAAATCTTCATGTTATTTGTTCATTTACTAAGATTTACGTTTAAAGTGTTAACTTCTTGTATAACCAATTATGTGAATTAGTTAACCAAATTTTTGTGAAATTTATACTCCCTCTGTTTATTAAAGAGTGTCGTTTTGACTATTTGCACACAAATTAATAAAACATATTATAAATTTTTCTATACCCCTAAATAATAAGTTGTCTGTTCATATTCTTCTTTTGAGGTTAAAGTAGGAAATTAGCATTAAAAGTTGTATTGGAAATGAAAAAGACACTCTTTCTAAAACAGAAAAATAAGTCTAAAACGACACTTTTTAAAAAACAGAGGGAGTATAAGACATCTACTTTTTTAAAAAATTGTCATTTGATGAAGATATTAGAATTTAAATTCTTGAAAAATTTAAAATAGTAATGGTGAAAATTTAGATTTTTGTTACTATTATATGTATATTTATGTAAAGAAATTATTAATAATTTTTTAGAATATTATCACATATATATATCCTAAATCAGTTTTTAAAATCAACTTTTAAAAAAAAAATGTTTTAAAATGAACTAAAAAGTAATAAATATGAACGAAATCATATGTCTGCAGACCTATCTATGTCCTCAAGGTCTTCTAAGAAATAAAAATAAAAAGAGCTAAGATAAATCATTTTTAGTTTCTCGCTTCTCCAATGGCCGGTATCCTTTGGATGTCACCGGAGAGGTTTCATCTTTTTTTGTTCTCTTCTCTAGCGGTGTTATCTTCTCCGGTTTGACTGTGCGGCGTGTGGTTCCCTTGGTTAGTTGGGACGTGTGGTTTCCCTGATTGGTTGGAGTGTGTGGTTCTCTTAGTTGGTTGGAGTGTATGGTTCCCCTGGTTGGTTGAGACGTGTAGTTTCCCTGGTTGGTTGGGGTGTGTAGTTTCACTTACTGATTGGGGCTTATCTCTCTTCTCCATCTAATTACTCCGGAGATAAAGCTTATTCAAACATTCAAGAGTCTGTTGGGAGAATCAGTAGTATCGATATTTTTATTGTTAGACATGTGATATTAGAGTTTTCATAATTTTGATTTATGATTTGTTGTATTCTTTGATTATTTTCAATAATAGTCCTGATAATTAAAAAATAAAATAAATCATTTAGTCTCATAAAACTTTTTAAGTGTCACACTGATGCCTTTACATAGAAAAGAGTTATTTTCTATGTGATTTGGGAAAATATCATAATCAAATTCACGTCCATCAATTCCTCCAAACAAGGACTCTCTAATACTTTTCCTCTTCGGATCAAAATATCGAAGCTATTTTATGGGAGGATTGAACTTTCCTAATCTGACATCAAAGCTCATTAGAAAACTATAAGTGTCATAATACAGAGTTCCATTAAAGCATCGTCCCTGTCTCCCCAAGAGTACTCATCATCCGTAGGGATCATACCTTGGGTTATTACTCTCCATGATTCTTGAGCTCCCAGTGTAATAATTTGAGGCTGTTTGGATAGGTGCACTACTTTGTGTTTATCTTCCACTGGGTCGTAACCTAAAAAAGTCGCTCCCACTGGCTCGTTACCTAAATAAGTCGCTCTGTGTGTGTTTGTGGGCTTTGGTAAGGTAAAGAACTGTCTCGTGGTGGGATTCCAAATCACTAATCCTGGTAGTAAAACCAGGTCGTGGACGGACTCCAACTGTATATTTATAATTATTATTAAATTGATGTGTTAAATAAATTAATTTTTGTATATAAAGTATAAAATTCACAGAAATGAATGAAGACCTGACCAGACAAATTACTGAAGCTGAGATGATACAAGCCTTGCAACTTATGAGCAGAGACAAAGCGCCAAGTCCAGATGGTCTGAATGTGGGCTTTTACAAAGATCACTTTCACACCATAAAGCAAGAAAAATGGTGTGCTTGGATAATGAAGTGTATCACAACGGTGTCTTACTCGATTTTGCTCAATGGAGTACCAACTGGAAACATTATGCCCCAAAGAGGTATAAGGCAAGATAAGATGGGAATCAAGAACATAGCAGGGTTTGGAAAATACCTGGGTCTACCTGAATTTATTGGGAAAGAAGTTTTGCTCAAAGCGGTGGCTACATCAATCCCCAACTACAGCATGTCATGCTTTTTGCTTCCAACAAAAATAACAAGCCAAATGGTTACTCTGATGCGAAATTTCTGGTGGTCCACAAATAAAGAAAAGAGAAGCATCCCCTGGGTAGCATGGAGAAAGGTATACAAAGCAAAGTACTTCCCAGGCACAAATCTGATGCAAGCTCAGAATCAAATAAAGAAGTGTTCAAGCCATGCATGGAGAAGTATATCAGCATGTACTGAAACTTGGAATGAAGAGTTACTAAGGAGGATTATAAATCCAGAAGATATACCCCTGATCCTGCAAATTAAGCCTCAAATTCATAGTGGGGAAGATATTCCAACATNTGTAAAATCAGGTTATCATTTAAGTCATCAACTCACGCATTCCAATAATACCTTGCATAATGATCCAGCTACACATACTCAAATGCAAGTATTAACCAAAGGTTTATGGAAATGGAATACTTACCCCAAGATAAAGCAATTTTGGTGGAAATGTGTCCATAATGCTCTTCCTGTTGCAGAGAACCTACGCAGAAGAGGGATAAAAATTGACCCATGGTGCCAACTGTGTGGAGATGAGCCAGAGACAGCAAATCATTTGCTATTTCAGTGTAAAGTTACCTCAGAAGTTTGGGAACTAGCCACTAGAGGAATGATGAAAGGTGATACTCTCAAACAGAATTCGTTCTATCATAACTTAATGTGCCTTATGGAAAAAATAAAAAACATTGCCTCGCTCCAAACTGTGCTTCCACTAGTTGGCTGGCGTATCTGGAAAATGAGAAATGACATGATCTTTAAGGGTAAGAGATGGAGTATCCCAGAGACTGTCTTGAGGATTTTATTAGATGCCCAATTATGGGACAAAGCAGTATCCATAGAAACAGAGGAGCTACAAAGAAAAAGGGAGACTGGAATTATAGAAAGCAAGCAAGACATGCTTAAAGATCCCTCTTATTATAATGTTCAATACAATGGTGCTGACTATATTTGTTATACAGATGGCTCCTGGGTTTCAAGAGAAGCTACTGCTGGGGTGGGATGGATACTGCAAAATAAACAAAGTCACACAATTGTTAAAGGCTCATCATCTATTCCACCGGTTAACCATTGGATGCAGAGGTTGAAGCGTTGAGAAGTGCCATCGCTGAGCTTCGGAAGCTAGGATATTCCAATATACTATTCTGTGGGGATTCAAGTGACCTCTACAAGCCTTTTCACCTTCTCATTAAGCAAGATGAGAGTCACCACTGGATTCACCCAACATTAAGGTTTCTAGTAAGAAACATTAGGCAAGCAAATTGGCCATTGGAATCAGCTAATTTTGTATATATATCTAGAGAGTTTAATCATTTAGCTGATAATCTTGCTAAAAATGCAAGGAAAAATGGTCAATCTTTTGTAATCCAATGGAACCATGTAACTTGAGCAAATGAAATGAAATGAAACAGTTGACAAAAAAAAAAAAATAAATTGAAACTAAATTATTATGTTTTTGTACATTTTAATTCCTATAAAGTTTAGATAAAGACATAGTAATTACTTGCTTATGTCACACATATATCACAGCATAATATCTTGTCATTTTAGGTAGTTAAAATAAAATCATAAAGAAATCAAAGAGATTTGGGAGTGGAGAGACAGAATAAGCAAGATGAATTTCTCAAGGAGACTTGAAAGTTATAAGAAAAAAAAAAAAAAAAAAAACAAAAAAAAATNGTTATAAGAAAAAAAAAAAAAAAAAATCACAAGAAAATCTATACGTACTCATGAGTGAGCTGTCTTTTCAATATCCACATCTTACCTAGTTACATGCGAATTTGGTGACAACTAGCGTAATTAAACTTTGATATCTAACAAGTGATAGTGATATAAAGATATTGCCTTATATTTTATGTTTATATAAATTTCATAATTGAAGGTCGTTGACACTTTCAAAATTACATAATATATGTACAGCTAAAAATAAAAGAATGTGATTAAGGAGGAATTCACTCTTATACGAATATAAAGAATCACCTCCTACATAATCAATACTTTACACCTACTTAACGTGAACAATGAAACCAAACCAAATCAAACCAGACCCCCTACTAAACCATGATTAATCCGGCTAAAACCGATACACCAAACCAACCAACTGCGCACGCTGTCCCTCGAAAATTCATGCGGCCACTTGAACGATGCGATCCACTACCACCACCACCATTATGAACCGGAATCACACCTCTTCCACCCCGTGGCAGGCTTCCTCCTCCTCCTCTGCTACTTCCACCTCCTCCTCTAGCGCCAGCGCCTCCTCCCCTGCCTCCTCCTCCTCCTCCTTTTTTTATAACGACAGCTAGTTCCCTAGCCTTTCCTTCAAAGGCAACAACATCTGGCTTCGAGGCAGTGGAAAGAACAATCTCATGGTTCGTAGCAACCAAGGAGGGTCGAGAGCTCACGCAAGAAATATTGTTATGAAGATGAAAGATGAAGAGAATGTATAACAACAATGATGTTATTCTCAAACCCATTTCGTTTCTGTGTCTTTTCCTTTTTCCTTTTGATTTGTATTCATATATATATTACGTTACGGAAAGAGCAAGAAATATAACGCGGCCGAAGAAAGTTGCCACTTTCGACGTAGACTCATTATTAAGGCGGCTCCGAAATATTTCAAAAGATATTTATTTATACGTTTACCATATTTAATTTAAATTTTTACAAGTTGTAATCTAAAACAGTAGATATATTATGACATAAAAGTAAAAGTGATATATAAACTTAGGATAAAATCATAAAAGTGTTTGGATATGGATTGACTCCATCTAAATTCCTTTTTTTTTTTTTTTTTTTTTTTTTTTTGAAGTTGTGGGGGTATAGTTTTTTTTTNTGAAGTTGTGTGGGTATAGTATTTTGTTTGTTGAATGAGAAAAAGGAAGATTTGAAGAAAATACTTGGCCGCGTGACCAAATTGACTTGACCCTTTTGGTTTTGGGTAAAAAGCATAGACAAATGACACCTTCCTTCACCCTGATTTGTAATTCAAATTCAATTTTTTTTCTTTCTCTTTTGACCATTTCATGAATTCTTTGTGGTTTCATGCTTTGACTGGATTATTTTTTTCGATGTTTACATTTTATGTAATTATAGATAGATTGCAAACATGTGTAATCCAAGTATTTTATGAAAAGGTCTTCAAAAGACATGCTAATGTGTCTTCATGAAGAAGCAACGGGAGCAAAGTAGTCTGGCAATGACCATAAAAGTAAACAAATCACATGCATACAATTTTGTAAATTTTTTTAAAATAATGAACTTTTAACTTTTGTCCATGAGCAAAACACCATCTCTATCCTCAAAATAAGACACCGTCCAAAAGGATCCACAATAAAACTTCAAATAATGAAACCAATGTACTCTTTTTCAGACAACCGAACTTAAAAGAATCTTTCTCCCTGACACTTTCGACTCAAAACGGACCCAAAACGACTCTGCAAACCCGACCCAAGCAATGCCCCCAACCACTTAATATGACTCAACAAAACATGCATAGATAGATAGTGCCAGGACAATGGTAGACTCCAGATGCATCATAAGTTTGTAACACTATGAGGGTAATTACCTCGCCTAAACTTGGCAACACAGATGTATAGATGCATCTTAACTTGAGGGAGCAGTCTCTTCGGTTTTCTTTTCTTCACCTGTTTTCTCTGGCTCGCTCTCTTTCTTTTCCTCTGCTTCCGCTTCAGTCTTCACCTTCTCCACAGATTTCTCCTCGGTTTTCTCCTCTGTTTTTTTCTCTTCCACAGTCAATTTCTCAAGAAGACCAGCAGTGTCAGAGGCATCTTTGCTCTCTTCTTTCACTTCTTCAGCTTCAGCAACTTCCTGGAACTTTTTCATAAATGCTTTGCAATCTGAAAATCAAAATAAGAATTTGGTTACCCATGCAGCTCTACAAAACTTTTCCTTTAATGGGATCAACAGCTTAAACCATTGAAAATATACACCCACCTCCAAAAGAAAAGACAGTAGATCATGGCATATTGGCATATCAAATTAATTGCAACCTAAACACATGATTACCCACCTCAAGATCTCTATCTATGATTACCCACTTGATTTGATAGAAGCAACAACATGTGTTACTATCGATGTTAAAGACTCAGTGGGGTGGAAAAAGCAAGATGGAGGCTGGTCCATAAACAAAACAAAACAACGAAACTACATTCGAATTCCTTCAGTAATCTAAGTTATCAATCCAGTACCGAGACTTAAATACCATAAAGCAATATCGACATGCACAGATGGGAAAGAAACAAGTGGAGATCACATCATACTCAATTACTTAACAAGATCCCATCTAACAAGAAAACATCTGGAAAAATTAAACTCATACTCACTTTCGATTGAAGCAAATCGGATGCAGAACAGCTCATCCTTAAGTTCACCATCAGCAAAGTCACGAGCATGCCACACACAAGACTTTTCATTTCCAACGTGTTCCTGAACACTCATACCAGCTTTAACTGCAGAAAATCCCAAAGAACAACACACAAAATAAGCGAAAATGTTAACCTAAATACAAATCCAGAAAAAGCAACCTAGACGAAAAACTATACCAAAGTGATTAGCACAGATCTTCAAAGTTTTGGATTGCCTCATAACAAGACGAATCTTGCCAGTATTCTTATGCTTCAATAGCTTCACAGTACCAGCTCCTCTCTCTTTCCACTGATTCGCATCTTTATCGAACCGATACAACTTCGATTTCCTTCGATTTCACAAAACAAAAATCATAAATCTCAAGCCCTAAAACCTATTCGATCAGATCTAGTTGACCTAGGTTACACGAATTCGATGATTATCACTTACAGATCGAGAACTGCATCTTCGTCTTCCTCGCCAGTAGTGACGGCGACTTCCTCGAGCCTAACGATTGGAGCGACTTGAGCTCCGGTGTCCTCATCGTCGTTAGCTCCGGTCTCCTCCTCGTCTCTGTGCTCGTGCTCTGGTTCCTTGGTCGCCATAGTAAGAGATTCGCTAGTGAGTTCGCTACGGTGCGGCGTACGAGAGAGAGGAGGATTTGGGGGTTTTGTAAAAGAGTGCTTAGGAAAAGGGAACGACATTTTATACCGCGTCGTAGTGAAGCTAGCATTGGGCCGATTTCTTATGGATTATATATGGCCCATTTAGTTTTTCTTGCTCAAATGGCCCATTCATTTTTTTTCCTTGCTCAAATGGCCCATTCATTAAAAACCCCAATTACCAAGTCTTTTTTCATTTTGAATAAACAATGCTCAAACTTTTATTATTGTTTTTGAATAAAAAATTCTTTAAAAAAAAAAAAAACAACAATTCTTAATTTTTTACCACACAAAACAATATCATTCTTAATTTTGGCAAATTACATAGTGGAAAATATAAAAATGATATTGTTATTTATGTTAAAAATTATTAGCTTTTTTCATATTATGAATACAATGATTTTTTGTGTTTGAATGAGATTTCAATTATTTCAGAATTTTGAGAGAAGTAAAAGTGAAATAAAATATGATGATGAACTTAAGTTAACCGGCTTATTCTAAATTTGTTTTCAGTTTGAAATACATTTAAATTTCACTATATTTTATGTTGTTTATCTATTCGTACGTATGGGAATACATGTTCACTTTTTAAGACATTAGAAAAATATTGAAGTTATAAATTTGACTGTTAAGAGGATACAAATATTTTATAAAAAAAGTATTTTTGATAATTGATGTCACGTATGGACTATGGAGAATATATATATATATATTTGGAACCTAAAAGGGTATATTACACCACATGAGCTAAATCATTTTATATATGTCAAGAAGGAGAGAATTGATAAGAAAACAATTTCCATTTTGATCAAATGTCAAATAGAAAAACTAGGTGTGCAAAATAAAAATTATCTGTCATTCTTTACATGAAAATTCATACAGAAAAAACAGCTGTATTCTTTTTTCATATTATGAATACAATGAATTTTTGGTTTTTGAATGAGATTTCCATTATTTCATAATCGATTTTGAGAGAAGTAAAAATGAAATAAAATATGATGATGAACTTGAGTTAACCGGCTTATTCTAAATTTGTTTTCAGTTTGAAATACATTTAAATTTCACTGTTTATCTTAATCGTATGTATGAGAATACATGTTCACTTTTTAAGACATTAGAAAAATATTGAAGTTATTAATTTGACTGTTAAGAGGATACAAATATTTTATAAAAAAAGTATTTTTGATAATTGATGTCACGTATGGAGAATATATATATATATTTGGAACCTAAAAGGGTATATTACACCACATGAGCTAAATCATTTTATATATGTCAAGAAGGAGAGAACTGATAAGAAAACAATTTCCATTTTGATCAAATGTCAAATAGAAAAACTAGGTGTGCAAAATAAAAATTATCTGTCATTCTTTACATGAAAATTCATACAGAAAAACAGCTGTATTTTTTTCATATTATGAATACAATGAATTTTTGGTGTTTGAATGAGATTTCCATTATTTCATAATCGATTTTTGAGAGAAGTAAAAATGAAATAAAATATGATGATGAACTTGAGTTAACCGGCTTATTCTAAATTTGTTTTCAGTTTGAAATACATTTAAATTTCATTGTTTATCTTAATTGTATGTATGGGAATACATGTTCACTTTTTAAGACATTAGAAAAATATTGAAGTTATTAATT
>OVAP01000239.1:32080-43314 GCA_900406295.1 Aurinia saxatilis | reverse complement strand
CCGTCCGTCACTTCGTCCGTCAGTTTAGCCGTGTTTTTCTTGTAGTGTGGTAACACCCACTTACAACCGATCGATGACCTTCTTACTCGATGGAAGTGTCTCTACCGCCCAAGTATTGTTTTCATGCTAGATTGATGTAATTTGATTGCTAAGATGCTATGGAGTTTGAGTACTACTTCATTGAATTATTATGATTGCTATAATGCCTTAAAAACAACTAATTTGGTAAACCAACCAACGTAGTCAACTTCTTATTTTTGTTTTAATAAATTTTAGATGAAAAAAAGCAAAAGTCTTCTATGGGCACAAATTAAAAATTAATGTAAACGCCTTAAATTTACTAACAAGTCAAATATTGAATGGAAAATAAATTTATGTCTATACTGAAAAGAGGAAAAGGATAAAAGGTAAGAAGAACAAACAACAATGTCATATATCTGCTATATATAGAGGAAATATCTTCATTGTTATACAAAAAAAAACTTTGAAAAAGAAAAATCAATTATGGGTGTAAAATGGAATTTGATGATTGTGATAGTGTTTGTGATGACAATGGTAGTAGCATTGGAAGAAGTCAATGGAAAGGTGTTGCACCAACAAGAAAGAACCAATAGGTAACAATTTATAAATACACAAAATAAGAATTTCTTTTAATTATAACATTGTTAAAATAAGTACTGTATTATTTATAAAACTATGCCATCACTATAACCAGAGAGTCGGAGGCTCAATGCAATCAACAGTGCATTGAATATTGTGTCTTATACTACAGCACAGATCCGACTTGCTTTCCCAAATGTTACCGCAAATGCAGAGATTTAGCACTTGATACAATAGGTATTCTATTCTATAATAGTTTTGTAAATATATTAGAGAAAAAACTTTTCTTTTCTTATAACCACATTTAATTGATGGCTTTGACGAAATAATAATTGATTGTTTCTGTTATGTATAGTGGAAACGCGAACATAGAAGAGGAGAAGAAGAAAAATGTATGAATCAGACATGTTGGACATGTGACTCTTATAAGTTACTTCTTATTTTTGTAGCATCAATTGTAATAGTATTAAATAAAAATAAACAAATTTTGTGAAATCTGTCGACATATGTTTTTGGTTACATAGAAATGTCATATTGTAAACACAAAGGGAACCCTTAACTAGCAAACTAAAATACTTATGTCGAGCCTTGTTGCAACGAATGTTCTTTGTTAAAATGATATAATAAACTCAATTGTAATAGAACTGATATTCGATTATAGTGACAATTCTTGGATATTATTGGCCATGCTTACCTACGAGGCTAAAACACATCATCGCTTACCGGGAGAGCCAAATCTGAAGATCAATTTTTTTATATATATAGTATCAATTTACCGAGTTTAATCTCTATTTTATAGCTTGATTATTGCATGAACGAACAACATAATTACACAACACAATTGCAATGTATTCGTTGTGTTGATTATTTGACGAAAATTAAATCGTTGTATGTAAAATAAGTTTGACATTGCTGACTCAATATATTGGTTTTCTCAAAAAATTTAGAAGATTCTTTGGTTTATTTAAAAAGTTTGAAATGATAAAGTTTTTTTTATTAAGGCTTTGATCGTGAGAAATTAAGATTTAGATAAGATTTAACACATTAAACTCATTCAAACAATTAATATTATTATTGTTCGTATGTTTTGAAGGAATTTCCCCATACTCAATCTCGTATATATTTTGGTTGTTCACCAATACACTTCACACTATGAAATTTATATATAAAAACAATTGATGTAAACATCGTAAGGGAGGTTTAGAATAGTAAAAATAGTCAAACTCTTAAAAAATAACAAATTTAGTAAACAAATTAAATAATTGATGTAGTAAAATAGTTATTATATTTCCAAAGAAACATCTTAAAAATAAAATTAATGTACTTTATACTGAGTAAGGGAAAGCATAAAAAAGGTAAGAAAATAAACAACAATGTCGTATATATCTACTATATATAGATGAATAGATGATATATCTTCATTATTACTCAAATACAGAAAAGCTTCACACCCAATACAAAAAAAAAAGGGTGCAAAATGGAATTCACTTATCGTATTAGTGTTTGTGATGGCAAGGATAATGGCACTGGAAGAAAGCCAATGGGAAGGTGTTGCCTCAGCAAAAGCAAACCAACGATGAGTAATAATTTATGAAATATAAAAAAATAAGATTTTTTTCTTTCTTAAAGTAAAAGTATTATTTCTCTAACTCTTGCCATAATTAAAATTAGTGTGCCAAAGGACTGGAAATGTGCTGGATATTGCGTCGACTATTGTTCTCGACGGGAACCAGATATCAATTGCGTTCAAAATTGTTTCAATGATTGCATGCACGACGTACCACCTCACACAATAATAGGTAATCTGTTTATAAATATGAGAAGTCGAAGATTTTGAGACAAAACCTTTTTAAAATTGTATTGTTTTGGTATTTTTATATATGATAATTAATTTTTTTTTTTTTTTTTTTTTGGGTTGTATAGCGGAAGGGCCGATATAGAAGAGAAAACGAAGTAGTTATGAATCATAAGTGTTTGACTCCTGGGACTTTTAACTCATTTTCTATCTCTATGTTCTTATACCATCAAAATGTAATAGTTTTAAATAAAATAAAATAAATTTCGTAAATCCGCAATCTGTTTGATTTTTTTTATTTATCTTTTGTGTTTTACGATCTATGACAAATGATTCTTTTATATACATCGTACGTGAGACTATTATAGTTTAAAGGCTATTTCTAGTTTACTAGTTTGTAACCGATTTGTAACCGATACCCTTTTCTGACTTCTAGTTTGACTGCGATATCGAAATAATCATTTTTGTTTTGTTTTTGAGGTTTGGAGCAATGGAATTAGATGAAATTAACACATAAAATTATTCAAACGATTGTATTGTATTCATGGTGTATTTTAAAGATTTACCCTTTATTCAGTATGTATATGAAGAATTATATTTTTTATGTCCACTCGTAGAACACTGCAAACCAAGCAAAAGTTATTCTTAAACCGTGAAATTTATAGAAACTTCTCTCTGATGTAAACGTCATAAGTTTGTTATAAGGGGTTTTTATATAGTAAAAATAGTCAATCTTTAACAATAATAGAACGGTTAATTTCTATAACAAGAAGAAGAAAAAAACATAGTTATGATAAGACTAAGAAGAGTAAATAACTATATTACTAAACCAATTAAATCATTCATTTAGTTAACATCTTAAATATGTTTTGGAGATATTTTAATCACTGATAATAAAATTTCCATTGACTATGCATATATGTAAACTTCTTGAATTTGTTATCTAGTCAAATGTTATATAGAAAATTTGATTTGTTTCTATGTTGAAAAAATGAAAAAAAGGATAGAAGGTAATTAAAGCAAACAACAATGCCATGCATCTAATATATATGTACAGAGTATATATATTCATTATTACTCCAATACAAAAAGCAATTCACAGCAAAAGAAAAAAGAATGGGTGCAAAATGGAATTCAGTAATTGTGATAGTGTTTGTGGTGGTAATGGTCATGGCATTGGAAGAAGTCAATGGAAAAGTGTCCCCCCAAGAAGAAAGGACCAATGGGTAACACGTTAGAACTAGAACTACATAAATACATGTCATTTTCTTGGATATTGCATTCACAAACTCTAGTTACTGAACCTAGGGAGGAGGAGAAGGAGGCTGAATGTGCTCAAGATTGTGCCGAGTATTGTATCTTATTACCCAAAGATGTTCCCTATTGTGAACGGGATTGTTTTCGTCAATGCATGAGCACACCACCTTACCATCGGTAGACTATTTGTTTTAGGTCTAAAAAATTAACTGCGATTTCTGTTGACATAAATTTACCAAATAATGTTGTTTTTATGCTATCTAAAATGATATAACATTTATATTATTTCCTAAACCAAGTTAAGGTTTTTTGGGATCAAAATTTAAAACTAGAATATATGGTTTCTACTTTGTACAGTGAAGCCTAGACATCGAAGAGAAGAAGCAAAAGCTATGAATAAGTTTTAATTTTTCTTCTCTCTTTTTTTTTAGCACCAATTGTAATAAACTAGTAATTTTAAATAAAAAAATTATTGTGAACCTAAAGTAGATGTAGAAGACCTAATAAAAACTTTTAATTAGAGATATATATAGACATGCAATAGATCGTAAATGAAAAAGTGAAACGCCCTTTCCAATCATTACACATAATATAATCACCTAGTAGCAACTAAACTGGCTAAAACCAGATTTGTTCTTCGTAGGTGTCACTTGCTTTGCTCTTTGGAGGCGGCAGTTTTTCTATCACCCAGCTCGGGGAGGAACTTAGCCAGAGTGCTACACCGGTTTCTTTGTGTTTAAAATCCGGGGCTTTTGGGTTTCTCTACATGGAATTTGAACAATGTACGATTTGTTATTCTAGGCTAAACATGTGAAAAGGATTTGATTGAAGGTAAGGGAATTTTTGTTACCTTGTCCAATCTGTTGTCCCACCACTTATTCATGTTTTCCACCAAGTCCTTCCATGATTCCTCTCCGGCTTCACATGTACCAAAAAAAAGATTGTTAAACAAAGACAAAAAATCAGTTTGCATCTTCATGGATCAGAGATGAAAAAGCTTGTACTTTCAAATCGTAGAATACTGAAGATTATATATCTTTACCCTTTGCCTTTGGTTGTGTTGTGTATGTTGTTGATCCACCGAGAATATCAAACTTCACGTCTGCCAGATCGGACAATATCTCTTTGGGAGCTCGGTCAAGCCAAAGCGCTACACTCCTGTCTTTCTTCTTGAAATCAGGGTGCTTAGGATTTACCTGTAAGCAGAGGTATTAAGTAATGCATCACAGAATTGTCAAACAGACTAAGAAAAGTTCACTTACCGATCCGTTCAACTTGCTTTCACGGTAATCACACCATTCATCAGGTTTATCAAGAAGATCAAACCAATGACCACTTCCCAAATTGCTACGTTTTTCAAGATTCGCTAAGAACAAAACACAAACGTTCATGGTCAGCCATCGGTTTTAGATAATCAAACGCGTAAAAGTATATCACTAACGATAGATTGATTTGCTTAGATGCTTACCAGAATGCTTTAAAACAGTTTCTTTTTCATATGAGGTTGGTAAAACTTGAGGTGGGGCTTTCGAATTCGAACCCGCAATGTAGCTGAAATCATTAACCATTACCTGACATTGAAAAGCAACAACAATGGAAGCTATTAAACGAAAATCATCTCTGTTTTTCGGTGAATGTGTTTTTATTTACCTGTAAATACTCTTTCTCAGGATCTTCTCCAGACGGACTAGCATCCACAAGAATCTGTCCTGTAATACGAATACGATCGTCTTTCTTCAAATGACAGCTAGCAGTCTGAGCTAAATCCCCTTCAAATCTCACCGGAATCCTGATTTCCATAGAAACAAAACACAATTTCAACACAACACAACATAGCAAATCACCATCACAAAGTCATTGCAATTACAACTTCACAACAGCCCAAACTAAAATACAGAAATGCTAAAGCTAAAGAATCGACATGAATCAAATCAACACATCAAACTCAAAACCTTTAAGATTCCAATTACATGCAAAACTAAACCCTGATCATAATTCACGAATTGAACCAAACCCACAAGCAACCAAATATACAAAGTCAAAACATTTAGCATAAAGCTTCGATTTTTAGCCACAGAGTACAGAAAATAAGCAAAACCTGAAACAAAAACCTAACCGGAATTTACGAATTGAACCGGACTCCGACTCCAATTCGTCGGAATCCGATGAAGACCGGTGAGAAATGACGGTGTCTGCCCAGGGCTTCCCATCGGGGTGGTCGCGGAATTGAACTGGTTGAGTCACATAACCAATTAAATCAATCGAGTTCGAGATTTTGGGTTGGTACGGTATCGTCGCCGGTTTAGGCGGAGTCACAGACTCTGAATTCTCCAATCTTCTGCTACTACTTTTGGTGGAGAAAGTTGAGTGACATAGCTGAGACAAAACACATGAATGTTGTGTAGCTCTTGAATTCAACAAAGGCCTTATCGATTTCGATAGTGATTTTGCTAGAAACTGCATTTCGTGTGTGGTTTTTCTGGTACAAAATTGAAGATTTTTTAGGGTTTATGAGGTCCGTTTCTCTGTGAGCTTTGGATACATAAAAGACAGAGTTCTTTTCAGATTCTCGAGGACCAAAACCGATGTCGTTTCACATTCCCCGGCAAAACAGTGTGTGTGTGTGTGTTTTGCGCACTACACGGTGTCGTTTTGGGTTTGTAAGAAAAACAAAATACGGGGCTAATGTAGAAACCTTCGTTTTGTGTTGGGGTCATTTTGTAATTTCTACATTTTGTTTTTAGTACGCAGTGCGGCGGGAGAGAAACACCGGAGAAAGAAAAAAATCTTCAAAATCCGATTTTGAAGAAAGAACCCTAAATCCGATTGAGACGAAGATGAAGAGTCAGTGGCCTAATTTATATCAGGTTTGTTCTCCAATCATCGTCGTTGTTCAATTTCGTCTGAATCTGTAAACGAAAAAAGAGATCTTTTTGTAAATTATGTAAAGCTTTGATTGTTTCTGCAGATTGCGAGAAATTCGTTTTTAGCTTCTTCGGGTGTTTACGTTTCCAATGAACTCAATTTCACAAACCCTTCTATCTCAAGTTGCTTTTGGTCTGCACCAGTAGGTAATAGCTTTAATCTGGTTCCGTGTTTCTTCTTTGGTCGCTTATTTTACAATTTGGTTGATGAGTCTGATTGTTATTGCTTAGATTCATGAATTGAGTTTAGTTTAGCATCGAGGGTAGATTGTAAAAAGTTGTTGAGAAACGAGATTGAAACTGAATTGGAAAAAAAAAAACGAGCTTTAGATTTGATGGTATTGGGGTTTTATATGGGATTCGATTCTGAATGTTTGTGTTTATGCAGAGAAATGACAAGTTTCTGATAATGAAATTGTTTGTTTTGTATCCCTTGGCTTGAAATTTAGATCGATCCAGCTTTGTTGTGTTGAAATCAGAGGAAGATTTCAATAATGCATTGAGAAAAGCTCGAGGTAAATAGAGAAATCCTCTGTTTATTTGTTAGCTACTTCATACTTGCTTAGTTATGATCAGCTGCTTTTATTTTCTCTTGATGCCTGTGTATTCGTTTTTTCAGATGGTTCTTTGTCATCAGTTTTCTATTTCACTGCAGCATGGTGTGGACCTTGTAAGTTAGTTTCTTGGAAGTGAGTTTATGTTCTGGATGATTATTCCTTTTCTTTTAGTGAGTTTATTGATTTGTGTTTTGGTGATTCACTTTAGGTAGGCTTATGTCTCCTGTACTATTGGAGCTCAGTAAGAAATATCCAGATGTAACAACATATAAAGTCGACATTGACGAGGTATGTTTGCATATATATCTATCTCCGCTAGCATGTCTCTGCAAAGCCATATAGTGAGTAGAAGCTATTTGAGTTAGTGCAAGTTAAATCCTTTTTGTGAGACATAAACAAAGATTGCCACACTCTGCTTGATGTTACATCCTTAGATGTCACATAAGTGGTTGAAACACACATCTTTAAGTGCTTCCTATTCCGCTCTTCTTTGCTTCCCTTCTTCTTGTGAAAGTCACTGACAAAGATAACTCTTCTTGCATATATGTAGGAGGGTCTTTCAAAGTCGATTGGAAAGCTAAATGTCGCTGCTGTGGTAACATTCTTTGTTCCTTTCAAACATCTACATTATAAGATCAAGCATTAACTAGTTTTGTAACTGTATGAGCTCTAATTGAGCATTGTGATTAATATGTAGCCAACACTACAATTCTACAAAGGAGGCGTGAAGAAAGCTGAGGTTGTAGGTGTAGATATCGTTAAGCTGAAGAGTGTCATGGAACATCTCTACAAGTGAGAGACCCTTGACAAAATCCTCTGTGTTATAGAATCCACAGAATGAGTTACGGAAAGAAAGAGATACAAGATTCTTAAGATAGTTTTTATGACAGAGCAATTATTATTTGTACAAAATTCTGTGGTTTTGAATAAACAACTTTTGTGTTCGGTTTAGTTTGCTTGCTCCATTGTATTTTTGGTTTGGTTTTTTAGATTTGTTTTCTCGGTTTAGTTCTTATATATTTTGTAAAAGTAGATTTTCTGCGGATGATAATACATGCTTCCATAGAGTTTTTTACTACTTAATTAAATTGTAATCAGGGACCACGAAGATGAATCGCGTTTTAATTTTTTAGGCCTTGGAATTTGAGATAATTTGGGGGAAAAAATTAAAAAGAAAATAAAAATGCAAATACACCTCACTAAAAAAGTCCATATATGGAAAAAAGAGTGCGCGGTATTTGAGTATAATTAACCATCAAACTTGTTTAAGAATTATTTTCATCCAAGATATTTGTTCTTGAAAACAAGACAAAATCAACGATGGTTTTTGCATAATGAGGAAAATGGAGTACGAACAAAAGTTGATCAAGCACATACCGATACTAATGGGTAATATTTTGGTTGGTTATTGTCGGTCTTTGAATTTTTTTTTATCTTTCCATCCTAATATCATAGTCATAAATTAGATTTCGGAAGTTTGAATTAATAGATAAAAAAAACCATTAACTCCTACCTAAAAATTTGGAAATCATATAAACCACCATCTTAGGCATAACAATGAATAAACACATTACACATTAAATTCTCTCCAAAATTATTTTCAACTTCAACAGTAGATTTTCAAATTTTTAACTCAAATTCATGTGTTCAACAATTAGGAAGTCCATCTGTATAATATTTTTAAATTTGTTGTTAATATAATATAATAGAGAAAGATTTAAATAACCCTCTTAATAACCTTTGGTTGTTTATATGATAATTTTTTAATTTGGTAAATCAAAGGAATGAGAGAGAGGAAGGTAGGGAATGGTCAAAGGAGTAGTACAATGATTTGTCCCTCTTTTGTTTTCTTTAGTACTTTCATCTCATTCTCCTTTTATTTTCCAAATCTCATCTCTAAATTTTTCACCTTTTTTGCTATTCATAGTAAAAACAAGATCCATTATTATTTATGCTTAAACATAATTTGATAGCTAAAAGATATAGTACGTGATAAAGTTATGTGTGAAAAGTTATATATATATATATATATATATATTAAGTAATACATATCCACTCAAATATTAAACATCACCTAATGAAATCGCATACACTACTATATTGTTCTGCTTCGGATGAATATATAACAAGAAGATGAATTTTCTTGAACTTTCTAATAGTTTATGAGTTGTAAATTACCAACAACCACTACTATGTGAATTTCTCAAATATCTTGCATAGACTTGAGGTAGCCATCCTTTAATTCGGTGAAAGATCATTTATGATGGTAAAAAAGAGAGTAGGAAGTTCATACTTCACAACTTTCCGAACTAGAAAAGGGAGCTATAGCCTACATGGGGTCAAAATGTTCTACGTGGTTCAATTACAGCAAATATTTTGTCATTTATGAATTAACTGTATTAGTAGAATTGTGATTGAAGATATATACTATCCTATGTGTTGTCATATCAAATGAGATTATTTCATTCCAAAAATATATTTGATAAAAGATTCAAAAACTCAGTTTGTCCTCTTACTAGATTGTGATATGCTTGAACTTATTGCAGAGGTTTGTGATGGAGACACATTTAGCAATAGATATACACTGTGTGCATTCTTGAATTATGAGATAGCAGATCAATCAAATTGTGATATACAAGATAACTAGATTTGAATTTTGAATAGCAGATCAATCAAACTATCTAGTATAATTTTTTTGGGTCAACGGACTAGTAGATTAAGAAGAAATTGAGTTTGAGGTTACAAGCAAACTCATTTTCGTCTTGATGCTAGTATAACATGTATACATGTTTACATACATATTTTTCCCGTTGAATTATGTAGTTGGTAGAAAAACAACAAAAAATAATAATAATCAAAGATGAATAACTTGAAATTTTAGTATTAAAAAGCAGTCAAATGATATATAGTGAATCTTGGTTAATTAAAATGAGTTTTTATGGTAATCATATATCAAGAACATTAATTATAACCAGATTGTTAATTAAAAGTCTAGTAATCAAGAAGACAAAACAGGATCGGTAAGAGGTCCTAAGAGGCCAAAAGGACTGACAAGTGTTTGCAATAATGAGAGTGATCTTTTGGAGCAGTGAGTCAGATCCATCAAATGGAGAAGACTATCCTCTCCCTCTCTCTCTCATAATCTCAGTCTCTCAATCTCAAAGAAGGTCCCATCTAAAGAAAGGCTAATAGATTGCCAGATTCTGCAGGGATTAAATTGGCCAGCTAGTTTTTACTCTCTATGGCCTCTCTCTGCACCACCACCTTCATCATTTTCAACCTTCCTTTTTTCTTCCTTTTTTTTTACCTCTATAATAATAATAAATAAATAAACTACTTCTTGCAATCACTTATGGAGAATTCTAGTTGACACACAAAAAAAAAGATTTATGAAGAATTCATCAAAACATACATTTTGGGTGATACTGATAGCATAAAAAAAAAAATCAGCTAAATTCAGCAACATTCAATAATTTCGCTATTATCATTTGTATCCAAAAAAATTCAACCAGATTCAATAAAATATATATTTAAATATTTATTAAATTATATTATACAATTCTTCCAACACCGATTTATATATAAATATATACCCTTTTATTTTTCATATATTCAACAAAATTCTGGCAGATTTAGCAATTGTTATTATTTAATGTACTAGTTTTTCAGCAATATTCCTCAATAAATCATCTTTTATTTATGTAATATTCTATATTCACCAAAATTCAGTAATATCCAGTGGATATTATTTAACCCCTTTAAAAAGGGCATTTTGCAAATATTATTTATTAGTCTTTTTTTTTTAGTAAAGTCAATAATTTTATTCGGAAGTCACTGTAATAATGACTTTTGCAAGAAAAAAAGTCATTATAATAATGTGTGTGTATATATACCTATGCACATATAAATTATGAAATACTAGAATCTGAGCTCTTTGAATTTGGCTTCGTAATAATTAACGTACAATTAAATATAGACTACAAAGTCCTCTTCACCATTGTTACTTACCTATTGGTTTGGTGACATTGTTTCCTATGTATGGTATGTAGCCACATCTTTTCTTTGAATAAAATCATATAGAAAAAAAAAAAAAAAAAAAAA